>VDFB02040360.1:0-63146 GCA_007258455.2 Sequoia sempervirens | reverse complement strand
CTCAAAAGGCAGAGTTTGTTGTAACCGTGTTAAATCCTCATCCTTGTTGGTCAACCAAAGAAGATTCTCCAATAGCAGCTTCAGCACAAACTTGTATACACACCGCCAAGGTCCTTTAGTCTGGCACTTCTCCTACACACCAGCCCAAAAACTTTCCGCATCAGCACTAGAAACAAGAAATCACATGAGTGTTGAATAGGACAATCCTAACAAAAGGGGCATGGGTTCACCAAAAAAAAAATAGGGCATAGTCATCACTCTGAGTCATCAATCTCAAAGGATACTCGCCCACATTTTTCTCATGGTGGGATTGGACTAACCATCACCGCTTCCTTGTCAGAATTCTTAGATGGTACCAGGGAGAGGGGATAATAATCACCCTCTAGATTAGTGTCAACCTAACTATCTGTTAGAAACCTCACATGGATAATTACATTCTTCTAGATAAGCCTTACAATGCTTACTCTATTTTTTTTTCCTTCTTTTCATATTCCACCATCCTCTTCTCCTTGTGTTTGACTAATTCTTCTGAAACTATTTGGCCCTGTAGATGGTAATTCTCCTTCTCACCATACTTCTTGAATTTCCCGAGTCCCATTCTACCTTTTGGAATATCAAGAGCTCCTTATGTTTCAATTTCATCCTCAAGAGCATCTTCCTCAGACTCAAGCAAACTTAGCTTCCCAAACTCTCAAACCACCATGGCATACCTTCTTACCTAGGATAAGAATGTCTACTTCTTGAATTGAGAATAATTAATACTCATATAATTCCTTACTAACCCACACCTCTCATTTACTTCATACTGAATTATAACAAAGGTGATCAACAAGCAATTTGTATTAAATAGGCAGTTTGAAACATGTAGAATTAATGATTCGAGAGCTCCTCATGCGAGCAAGTTGATAACTCAACAACTCGGCTTTGAATCTAAGTCGTTGATCTTAAAGCAATTAAAACTTCATCCATGGTGATCTGAGCCTTGTTTTTTATTCCTTTAGCAACTTTCTCATAGAAAACAACAATGCCAGTTTGAATGTTGTGATCTGTCAATCAATATGTATCACCAACCTAATCCATGCTTTTTCATTAATATCGGCGAAGTACATAAGATCAATTATTCTTAGAGAGAAAATTTCCCTATACACTTCATCACTCCTTGCCGATCTTCCCAAATTTTAGGGTACAATCAACGATGAAAGTATTCATGCTATGGTGTTTGGTCCATTGGATCATCTTCTTTTAAAACTTCATCAATGGTTCTCTAGTCCTTTCGTTGCTTTCCTTTTGCTTTATGTGAAATCCTCGGGATCCTGCTACATTGCTTGTTCCATCAATGGTCATCACCTATCGTGGATGAATCTCATAATTTATTCACCTTATCAATGATGTAAAAATTCCTGTGATGAATCTCAGCCCTTGGGTCTGCAACCTGTTCCTTGATCACGTTCATTTTCATCGCACATCGCTAATCCAACTTCACACCTAGGATCCTATTAGCGATGAAAAATGCAGTGAAGGCATCAGATTTAGACACGTACACCTACATGGAAATCAATGGTACAAAAGACAATAAGATCTTATCATATTAGCGAATGAAACATTTCAAAGAATAATATCGCTCTTCGCTAATCTGGAACTTAAGCTTTGAAATGAATCTGTGATGAATGATAAAACATAATTTCATTGCTCATCGCTAATTCTCCTCATACAGTTTTTAAGCAATTAGTGATGGGAGGATTTGCAAAGTTTACAATGTGCATCGTGTATCGCTAATGTGAAACTTAGCATTTAAAACATATCTGCGATTATGTGATATATAGGAAATTTCATCATATCGCTCATCGTTGATCCTAAATTTATCATTTTATGACCATTCGTGATGAGCGATAAGAACACAAGAACATAAGGTCGGGGCATCGCTCATTGCTATTACAAATTTGAAAGCTTGAAATCCATTAGTGATGAGCGATCCTTCAATAATACAAAGAACATCTCTCATTGTGCATTTGATTTAAGGGCTCTAGTAGCTATTTGCGATGAGCGATAACATAAGAATATCACTTCATCGCTCATCCCTAATTCAAAATATGAACTTTTGAAGAAATCGATGATGAGTGACAAAGTATGATGACCATCGAGACTTAAGTGAAAAATTTAAGCATGTGTATTTAAGTTGTTCTAATGAAAGGGGATCCCTAAGATGACATGAGAATAATAGGCTCAAAAAATTCTAAGTCACGAAATGCAAAGGATGTAAAGGCCAAAAGATCCTTTACTTAACCTTATAAAATATAAGACCCAGAGTTAGGCTTGAAGGACAGGTTACCAAATGATAGTGAATGACATACGATGTTTTAAAATGATTGGCAACAGGAAATAAGGAGTCAATGACCAAATGGAACCTTATAAGCATTTATAATGAATAAAACCCTAAACCAACAAATAAATAAACTATGAGATGCCTGTTGCAATGAATCATTGGAATTTCTTAATAAATCACCAACAATAAAATAATGGTCCCATGGAACATGATTGATGGAAGCCTCAATCATTGACTTAAAACAATGAATTAATGAAGATGAATGTACATCAATTATCTCTAAAGGAGAAGAGGGAGAATCTAAAGAACCCTCATCATCCTCATTTGAAGATTCAAAGTATTCCAAATCTTTAAACTCCTATATAGTAGCATGACCATATGGTATCCTATCTAACAAATGAAGAGGCACAAGAAATTCTGAAATAGGATCATCTAGGAATGGTTGAGTATCAAGATCTTCATATATCTCCCAAATTCTAATCCAAAAAGTATGACAGTCAAAATGATCAATAGATTTCAAAATGTCATCATCAACATGCACTGTAATGAATTCTAATACATTATACCTTTTGCAATTCCAAGAAAATTTCTTACTACCTATACCTAGAGGGGAAAAAATACCATATAAATGTGGCAACAAATGAAAGCCATGGAGATGTTTTATGATACCATATCTCCATTATCTATAGTTTCCCATTTCAAACATAATTAGAGAAGGATGAAATGGAAACCCCATGATGAACTATGATAAATCTCCAAAATTACAAATACATTAACCTTCAACAACAATTAGAAACCCCCAAACATGATGTATACTACAAATGAAGTCTTCCCAAATTGACAAAACCACTATAGGAGTCAGGATGTCCAAGTAATCAGTCACAATGCCAAATATGCAAAATAGAGAATAAATAATACCTAGGGTTGAATTTGGAAAAAGCGAATGAACACAATGTTAGAGCTCCTTAATACCTTTTTGATGCCACAAAAATCATGAAAAATAGAGATCTAGTCAAAAATTTATGAGCTCATGGGTCCAAATGGTAGATCTAACTTTAGTTGGCAATAAAATGTACTTGCAAATTTTTTTGGAAAAGTGATCTACACCACTATGAAGTATGTAGAACCAAATTTCTTTCAATATCTTATTTGCAAAATTTTGATACCCTGGCAAAAAGTTATGCTCTAGAGAAAAAAGGCCTATTTTAGGAAAATTGTAGGCTAATTAGGCATAAAGTTTTAGCCCTCAGGGGCTAGCAGATGGTCACCAACGTGACCGCAGGTTTCTTCAGAAGAAAAAAATACCCATCGCCAGGTAGGTGGCAGAGTAGAGCGGCAGTAAATGTGCCACCCGTTAACTGTTAGGCACCTAGAACCACATCAGGGGCTAAACAAAAGAACATTGACTGTAAATTTTAAATGAAGATAACTTTGCAGCCAAAAGATCAGGTGGGTGAATAGAGTAATGAATGCAAGTAGGGCTGATGAAAAATATTGAAAGTCTTGCCAAGAACATCTAACGACTAGTCAGATGTGTCGACGAAATCACACAAACACCTTGTACCGTGGGGCGTACGACCTACCCGAGTATTTTTTTTGCCTCAAAAGAAAATAAGGACAAATATGGGGATGTTTTATATGAAACTTCATATCTCAAGCCTTGTGAAGATGATGTTGAGGTCGATTTGGGTTGAATCTACTCTAAAATCTCTGCTACCTCTAGCTCTTGAAATCTTTAAACCCCTATAACTTTCGCAAAAAATATCAGATTTAGGTGAAAAAGAATTTTATCTTGACTTTCTCAGCTTCCTTGAACTCAAATTTGAGCTTAGATTTCCTCCAACACAAGCCAAAAATAACTTGCAATGAAGACCCACATAGAGAAACCCTCCAAATCTGGTTTTTTCATGTTTTTTTGATTCTCAGGTTCACCATATGGTGCAAGGGAAGATCATACTCAACCTTACTAAAAATAACCTAGATCTCTCACTAGCAATAGCTCAACCCTCAGATCTAAAAAACCTTCTACAAGAGGGTATGCAATAATAAGAGCTTGTTTGGTATTGAGACCTATCAAAATGATGATGAGGTATGAATTATATTACATATGAGTACAATGACCTTGCTTATATAGGAAAGGTGAGGAATAATATTAAACATGATTGTGACATGTGCCTTAATCCTATGACATGAGATAACTAACACCTAGGAATTAAGCATTAAAAGATAGATAAAATAAATTATAAAAAATCCAACTAAGATTTCTAGAAGGAATCTTATATCCTAAATAAACTTAATATGTGAATAAGTCCCCTAAGTACCTAGTAAGATAAATTACTAGGTACATGACATATATTCACACTAACAATATGTGACACCAAAGATCTTGTGAGTTTACTCAAGCAAAAGAACCCCATTTGTTGTAAGTAGGCATTCGAGAATAAATATAGAGAAAGTGGTAGGCTAGAGAGGTACAAGGCTACACTAGTGGGCAAGGGCTACTCAAGTAAAGAGAGGGAATTAAATTTAGTGAAATTTTCTCTCATGTTATTTTATTTTTATTAGATTTTTTCCTTCTATTGTGGTTTCTTGTAATTTTGAAGTAGAGTAAATGAATGCTAAAACTACTTTATTTCATAGGGATCTTCAAGAATAAATGTGTAGATGCTATACTAATGTATTTTTGGTAAAAAGGAAATAAAAATTCTAGTTTAAAGGTTAAATAAGAAATTGAATAATTTTAAAAAATCGCCTCATTTATGTTATTATAAATTTGTTTCTTTTATATTGAATTTAGGTTTTGTTAGAAGTGAAGAAGATCACTATGATGTGGGAAAAAAGGGATCTAGGGTCTAAATCATAACTTCTCCTACATCACAATGGAAGGAACCAAAAATGATCACAAATACCCACTTGGCTACTAATCGATGTGGAAGAGTCAAAATGATGGATCAAGGTTTTGGTTCTTTCTTTAGGGGTTGATTTATTGATTAATAATTGATTGAATTGATGATGAAAATGTGTACCTAGGTTAACTTTGAGACTAGAAAACTATTATGATTTAAGAATAGAACAAAGCATAAACAAAAAAAATGATCACAAAATAATAGAGTACAAAGATGGAGGAACCTAGCATATAATTTGGGCTTAAACTAGCTAGACAGGGGTGCTAGCGCCCTAGACCTAGAAATATACACCATCAAAATAAAAATAATAGATCTCAAATGGCCACTATCTATAGGTTCTTCCCTTTTGGACTCAATGTCAAAACTTTTTTTATTGATGATTATTCCATTTTCCCTAATTTGTTGACATGTGATCTTGAATGCTTGATTGATCAATTAGGTCTTCAATCCTTTCTCAAATTTGCTTCAAATATATCACTTGCACACAAGAGAGGAGAGAAGTGGTTGTGTTGTATAAGGGCTTGCCTAATTCAAACCCCGTTTTGGTGTTTCCACCTCTACAATGGCTATGATAATGTAAAATATTGCTTACCCTAGGTCAAGTAGAGGTAAATGGATAAAAGAATGATAATTTGACAAGTTTTGCAACTTACTACTATGATTTAATACTTTCCTTGACATGCTAAATTCTTTGTACTCATCACCTTCAAGGAGAATTAGATGCTTGATTTGATGTCTTGTAAGTTTTAATTATCACAAAAAATGGACATAAAACATGAATAAACTCACATGAAAATGTGATGCATTACTAATCATGATTCTTAACTGATAATTATTATTATATACTCTGCTAGTTCCACTCTTGAATACTTTTTAGGATTCCCAATTATGATATCAAAATAATAGGATTTCAAATGGTGAAAAATACTTATTAATATGCATTTCTTTAGTTTCTCACAAAATTAATTATCGACAATCGACAAATGAATTCTAATTTCTAAATGTTAAAATGCTAACAATGACATATTTAAATTGGGGCCAAAATAGGATGGACAAGGGTGCTAGTGCCCTACTCTAGACCTATTTTGGATATTTAAGTGTTGTTAAATAAACATTAAATTACAATTCTCAATTTAATTTTTATTTTCAAAATATGATCATAAAACGAGCAATTTAAGATCACAATTGGGTCCAGGCACATAAGGGAAGCTAAACCTAGTGTGAAATTTTCAAGGGTGATAATTTATGATGCTACATTTATCCCCCACTTTAGTGAGAGTGCAAACTTATGCTCATTATCACACTAAAGTAAGGATAAACCAAGAAGTACCTTCTTTTATTTGAACATTGAAGAGATAGGACACCATCAAATCTAGGGGATGCACTATCCCCTAGGCTCAAGATCCTATTGAACAATGCAGAGAAAAAGGAACACACACAAATGAGTTGAAATACAAAATGAAAAATACGAAGCATACACAATGAGGACATAAAAATTAACACAATGCAAACACTACATGATGCAAATACAATGTAAACATAATGCAAACATACAAAAAGGGGGTAGGACTATCACAAAGTAGTAATTTTTGTAGAAATATTAATATGATCCATACCCAAGATGTTCATGAATCACAGGCTAGAAAATTCCAATATTTTCTAGATGACCCATGAATGAAAGCATTACATGCTAGTGAATTTTTATATCCACTAGGTGATCTTGAAAAGAAACAACATAGGCTAGTGAAATCTGATATTCACTTGGTGAGTTTTTGCTATGGTAGAAAATGAAAATACACAAGGGATAGTGAAGTTAGATATTCGCTAGGTGAGTTCTCATGTCAACCATACCAAGAATTATAGTCCCAATAATTCTAATCAAGCATTATAAAATATAACAAAAATGTATCAAAAATTTCAATGCATGTGAACAAAGTGAGACACATAATGGAATGTATGCCTCCACCTTAATGTAATTTATAACACCAACTGGGAGGAATTTCCTTTAAGGTAGAATAAAATGATAGTTGATAAGACATGAGAGCTTTTTAGGAAACCCTATGTCAAATCAAATGTTCCCAACAAAGCTAACTCATGACAAGGGGTTATCACAAAAACAAATCTACATAATTAACAAGAAAAAGGTATCACATGAGGGATTCATGGATCTAGGGTCAATATAAGTGAGAGATACTATATAATATGATCATGCTCAAAATTGACATCATTCCCCAAATATTTGTGGAACTACAAACTGTTGGAAGTTTGTGTTGTCATTGATGTCAATAGATATTTTTTGTTGTATTGATGTCACCTATGGAGATGCTTTGATTGGTTGCATTATGTTGTCATTAGTAGTCTCACTGATGTCAACCTCTAGTGTTTCTTTGATGAGCATATGTTTTTGGATGTTCAACCTCTTGTGTGGTTGAGATGCTAACAAAGTATTGCAAATGTTGAGATGGTGTTTATGGTGCTTGGTTTCCAAGTGCTTTTGAGAAAATTTGAATAAAAGAGGAAACAGTGTGGTAGAGTGGTGTTCAGTGTTTTTCTCCACATTTATTCATGGTTGAATATCTACTTTTTTGGTTTGGATATATTTTATTAGAGGTGTTATATCCAAAGTTTCAGGTTCTAGATCATTCATCTAAAGAATTTGTGTTCACCAGTGTGTGACCTACGATGCAACGTTTCTCAAAGAAATGGTTTTGCTCTGCATTTCTCCACATTGTGGTTTTTGGTTTTGCGGATCTGAGAGTGTGCTTATATTGCTCATATCTATCTTTAATATTTTTTTTTTTGAGTTTTGGTTCTCTGCAAGGTTGAATTCATTTGTTACAGTGTGTAGAAGGTTGACTGGGTGTACATAATGGGTATGTTCTTTAGGTGTATGATGTTACAAATGATTTGTTGGATTCTAGGGTATTGATGGAATATTTCAGATTGTTTTCAAGTTTTGTGTGCATCCAAAAGTCATCTTTGGATTTAAGGAAGCATGTAATTAAATGTGTAATGGTGATAACATAGGTTTGATCGACCTTGGGTGTTTACACTAGTTACAAATATGCATTAGTGTTAGTGGAAGTATGGCATGGTGTGTATATGTGGATTTAGGTCCAAGTTAAGGTGTGATATGGTTTACATTCATTCCTCTCCACCCTATGAATGTTTTGGTTTTGATCTAACTTGAATTTGCATGTTTGAGGTGCATAGCCGACCTTGAAAAATGTTTCTAAGGTTGCAAATGGTATAAAGGAAAGATGAATTTTTGGTGAAGAGTGTAGATGTGATGTTGTCTTGCTATTCAAATTTAATTAGATGCAGAGATATAAAGTGTGGGCTTAACACCCATGAATCCAATGCAGTGAATGGAAGGGACTACATTTGTAGAGTACCTGAAGTTTTTGACAGCAGTGAACTGGAGGTTACTTATGGTACAAAATTGTAGTGGTGGATATTTTTTGTTGCTCTGAGATGGATTTATCATTGTAACACTCTTCTATCTTCTTCTTGCTAATCTAGCAGCGAGCAATTGCTAGTGATCCCTTCTTTCTTTTGGGAAGTGATCCCTTCGACAGTGAGCCTATTGTATTCGGTGTTGCAATTACTTTATATTGTGAACTAATCCTCATCGTGGTTTTTCCCTTCTTGGGTTTTCCACATAAATATGGTGTTGTATGGATGTATTTGAATTATTTTTTCTCATGTTTATATTTTTCTAATGCATGATAAGGGTTTAAGGATTAATGCAAATCTGAATGTTAATGAGGGTTTTGATGTTTTAATGTACAATTGATTCACCCCCTCTCAGTTGTCTTATGCATTCAACAATTGGTATTAGAGAAAGGTTCCTTATAAGAAAGCTTAACAACTTGAGGTAGACTTGGATGGCACAAAAGAAGGAGGCTCCTCTATTTGATGGATCAAATTATGCATTCTGGAAAACTAGAATGGAAGGTTTCCTTATTCTCTAGGGTTTGGAGTTTGGAAGTCTGTTGAAACTAGATATACAATACCTGCAAATTCTCTAAGTACTGATGATGAGATCAAGGCATATGAGACAAATGGAAAATCAAGGTATGCTGTCTTGAGTGGTCTTTTTAATTTAGAACTTGTGAAATTAAGAGTCCTAAAACTATTGGTGATATCTAGAAAAATATGGAAAGTATCTATGAAGGAGATGATAAGGTTAAGCAAGAAAAGATGTAGAATTTGAAGACCAAATTTGAAACCCTAAGTATGATATAAGATGAATATATTATAGGCTACATGCATAGAGTGGATGATTTTTTCAATTCCATTAGAGGCCTTGGTGGAAAACTTGAAGAAGATGAGATGGTAAAGAAGGTATTAATAAATTTTCCTAAATCTTATAGTCATAAGGTTTTTTCTATTGAAGAAGCTCAAAATTTAGATCATTATTCTAGAGATCGGTTGTTTGGTTCTTTAACTAATTTTGAATTGAGAGATTTTTCTCCAAGTGATTCAAGAAAAGAGACTACTTTTAAATCTGGAAAAGTAGAGAAGAATAAGGAATTTGATCCAGATGAGTTTGATGAACTAGAAGCAAACTTTGTGAGGAGATTGAGAAAGGGAACTATAAAATATAGGGGTAAGTTACCTTTTAAATGTTCCAATTGTGGAAATATAGGTCATTATGCTTCAATATGTCCAATAAAAGCTTCACATTATAGATTTAAGGAGAATAAAGGTAAATCAATTAAGAAAAGCTATTATGTTAAAGAGGATGCCAGTATATCTGATAATGAATCTGATTACTTGGATGATGAAAATGATGAATGCTTGTTCATGGATCTAAATTTTGGAACTAATTCTACTAACTCTAAGAGATATATGAAGTAATTTTCTCTAGAATCAAGTCATAATGGTTCACTATGGTGATTGCTTTTCAGGATGGTGGTTGTGAGATTAGGAAAGGATCTAAAACTTTGGATGTTGTAGGAAGAAGGATAGATGGAAATTTTTATCAACTTAAGGGTGCTAATGGTATGTGATTTATGACTCAAATCAATGAAATTTGGCTATGGAATAGAAGAATGTGTCACATCAATTTTGATAACCTAGTTAGGACCAACTCTGATCAAGTTGTGAGAGATTTTCCAAAGATTATAAAGCTTATAAATGTAGTTTGAAAGGAATATCAAGTTGGGAAGAAAACAAGAAAAAGGTTCAATGTCAAAGAATATTCCACCATAGGACATTTGGATTTGATGCATATAGACATTTGTAGACCTAAAAGAACAAGAAGTTTTTAAGGGGATAGGTATTTCATGTTGTTGATTGATGATTACTCTAGAATGACTTGGGTAACATTTCTTAAAGAAAAATCAGAAGCTCTAGATAAGTTTAAGGAATTAAAAGATATGGTTGAAAATTAAATGGATGTGAAAATAAAATGCTTAAGATTTGATAGAGATGGAGAGTTCACCTCCAATGAGTTTAATATTTTTTGTGAAGATCATGGAATAAAGAGACATATGTCACTTCTTAGGACTCCTCAGTAGGAGTGGTGGAAAGAAAGAATAGGATTGTTCAAGAAGTAGCAAGGACAATGATGAAGGAAGCAAATATATCTGATGTCTACTGGAGAGAAGCAATTCATATTGCAATCTATATAGTTAACATAGTGCAAGCAAGGACAAATAACTCAAAGACTCCCTATGAGTTTTGGTATGGAAGAACTCCTATTTTCAAGTATTTATGAGTGTTTGGAAGAAAGTGCTACATGAGAAGAGATGAAGAAAACTTAGGAAAGTTTGATGCAAGGTCTAATGAAGGAATATTCTTTGGATACTCTACCAAGAGCAAGGCTTACCGATGCTACAACAAGAGGCTAAAAAGGATTGTTGAAAGTGCAAGTGTCAAATTAGATGGAGACTTACATAAAAGCTCAGTGTTGATAAAAGGATTTGAATCAGATGAGTCCTCTTGCAGAGAAAAAGAGAAAGATGATGGTAAAGAAAAAGAAGTGCAGTTCAAAGAGGAAGAAGCTCTAAAAAGGATCCCTAAGACTCCTAAGTATGTGCAAAAGAATAATTTTGAAGATCATATCATTGGTGACAAAAGTAGAGGTGTATTGACAAGAAGAAAGGCTGCTATGACAAAAGAACGAGTGAATTTATGTTTACTTTCCAAAGTTGAACCTAAAATAGTGATTGAAGCATGGAAAGATGAATTTTGGATCAAGGCTATGGAAGAAGAACTGATGGAGATGAAGAAGAACCATACTTGGGAACCTGTCCCAAGACCAATGAACAAGAATGTGATTGGAACTAAATGGGTGTTCCAAAACAGGCTGAATGAGAATGGAGAAGTTGTTAAGAACAAGGAAAGGCTTGTGTGTAAAGGCTACTCACAAGTAGAATGGATAGACTTTGAAGAGACATTTGCTCCATTGGAAATGATGGAGGCTATTAGGATGTTTTTGGCTTTTGCAACACAAGGATTTCAAAGTTTATCAGATGGATGTGAAGTCTACATTTTTGAATGATGAGTTGGAAGAAGAAGTATATGTTGAACAACCAAAAGACTTTCAATTATTAGATAATCCTAATGTGGTCTACATATTTCAAAAGTCACTATATGGGCTCAAGTAAGCTCCCATATAGCTTGGTATGCAAGATTGGATAGGTACTTGTTGCAATAGGGATTCAATAAAGGTACCATAGATACAAATCTTTATTTTAAGGTGGAGAAAGATCAAATCTTGATTGTGGTTGTGTATATTAATGACATAATTTTTGGAGGAAATGAAAGTATGTGCAAGAGATTTGTAGAAGAGATGCAAAATGAGTTTGAAATGCCAATTTTTTGGGAGATGAATTTATTCCATGGAATTCAAATCAATCAGACAAAAAAAGGTATATTCATTTCACAATCAAAGTATGTTAAGGAAATGCTGAAAAAGTTTGGAATGGAAGACTCTAAACTGGTATCTACTCCTATGGTTACTAGTTGCAAGTTGAGTAAGAATGAAGAATCTCCTAAGGTTGATCAAAGTAAGTACAGATCAATGATTGGAGGATTGTTGTATCTAACTACTACCAAACTGGATATCATGTATGCATTTTTTCTTATGGCTAGATTTCAAGAAGATCTTAGAGAGTCACATGTGGCAACAGTAAAAATAATATTTAAATACTTGAAAATAATTTTGGAATATGGTTTATGGTATCCAATTGATAGTAATTTCTCTCTAAGTGCTTATACAAATGCAGATTGGGTAGGTTGTGTGGATGATAAAAGTACAAGTGGTGATGCTTTCTTTCTTGAAAGCATGTTGGTGTTTTGGCTAAGTAAGAAGTAGGATTCAGTGTCATTCTCTATTGCAGAGGAAGAATACATTGTTGTAGCATCATGTTGCACATAGGTATTATAGATGAAGAAAACCTTTAAGGCTATCAGAGTGTCATATGATGAACCAATTTCAATCTTATGTGATAATAAAAGTGCTATCAATATTTCAAAGAATCCAATAATGCATTCAAGGATAAATCATATCTCAATCCGGTATCACTTTCTAAGAGAAAAGATTACAGAGAATGAGATGAAGTTGGAGTATGTGCCTACTAAGGATCAAGTTGTAGATATATTCACAAAGAATCTTCCTAAGGATACTTTTGAGTATCTCTGAGAGAAGCTAGGGGTTATTACCCCTCGTTTCAACTAGATTCATAAGGTTATGCATCAATCTAGTGGATTTCAAGATTCATTCCTTGTTTTGGACTGATGTTGGTTGCTACCTCTTAGGGGGAGTAGATAGTGGCATTGTTGGTTGTTGTAATTAGGGGGAGTAAGTGTTGTTGTATGTTGGTGTTTTTAAAGGAAGTGAAATTTGAGGTTGTAGAGCAGTTGTTGTCCCTTATATGCATTGCCCTTGGAGGAGAGAAAGTATATATGATTGATGTCAAAGGGTAAGCAAAGTAAAGAAGACACGTGTTTCCCTTTTCCATTGATGTCAAAGGAGGAGAAAAATTTAACTGAAAAACAATATGAAGAAATGGGGAGAGAAGTCTTGTAAAAGAGAAAGTGTTGGAAAGAGTTGATGCTTGTGTAAGGGGGAGCAGTGTGCACTAATGTGTAGTGCATGTGTTGGTGATCAAAGTTGTTGTTATTGATGGTTTTTAATATCATGTGTTGCTATCAATGAAAAAGGGGGATATTTTTGGAAGCTTTTATTTTCATTGATGTCAACAAATCTTTGTTGTTGCAGTGACATCAACCTATGGACATGCTTTGATTGGTTGCATTATATTGGCATTAGTAGTCTCATTGATTTCAACCTCTAGTGTTGCTTAGATGAGCATATGCATGTGGATATTCAACCTATTGTGTGGTTGAGATGCTAAGAAAGTGTTACAGATGTTGAGATGGCGTTTGCGGTGCTTGGTTTCCAAGTGCTTTTGAGAAAATTTGAATAAGAGGAAATAGTGTGGCAAAGAGTGTTTAATGTGGTAGAGTAGTGTTAAGTGTTTTGCTCCAAATTTCTTCATGGTTGACTATTTACTTGTGTGTTTTAGATATGTTTATTAGAGGTGTTCAAAGGTGTTATATATAGAGTTTTAAGTTTTGGATTGTTCGACAAAACAAGTTGTGTTCACCAATGTGTGAACTATGATGCAGTGTTGTCTGAGAGAAATAGTTTTTCTCCACACTTTTTTATGTTGTGGTTTCTCATTTTGTGGATGTGAGAGTGTTCTTATTTTTCTCATATCTATCTTCAGTCTAAGTTGTTTGAGTTATGGAGCTCAGAAAGGTTGGATTCATTTGTTATAGTGTGTAGAAGGTTATCTGGGTGTACATAATGGGTATGTTCTTCAGGTGTATGATGTTGCAAAGAATTTTTTAGATTTCAAGGTGTTGATGGAATATTCTAGATTTTGTTTAAGTGTTGTGTGTGGTTCATGAGTCATCTTTGGATTTAAGGAAGCATGTAATTAAATGTTTAATGGTGATAGCAAAAGTTCAGCCAACCTTGGGTGTTTACACTAATTGCAAATATGCTTCAGTGTTTGTGGAAGTGTAGCATGGTGCATATGTATGGATTTAGGTCAAAATTAAGTTGTGATGTTTTCCTTCATTCCTCTTCACCGTAGGAATGTTTTGGTGTCAACCTAATTTGAATTTGCACGTCTGAGGTGCATAGCCAACCTTGAAAGATGTTTCTAAGGTTGTGAATGGTATAAATGAAAGATGAATTATTGGTGAAGAGTTTGTAGATGTGAGGATGTGTTGAGATGAAAATTTAATTAGATGCAAATATTTGAAGTGAGAGATTAATGCCTATGACTCCAATGCAGTGAGCAAAAGGGTCTATAGTTGTAGAGTACTTGAAGTTTTTGATACCAGTGAGCTAGAGGTTATTGATGGTGCAAAATTATAGTGGTGGATATTCTCTGTTGCTCTGATATGGATTTCTCATTGTAACAATATCTATCTTCTTCTTTATAATCTGACAGTGAGCCACTAGAAGTGATCCCTTCTTTCTTTTGGGCAGTGATCCCTCGACTATTGAGCCTATTGTATTTGATGTTGCAATTACTTTATATTATGAGATAATCCTCACCATGGATTTTCCCTTCTTGGGATTTCCATGTAAATTTGGTGTTCTCATTCGTACGAATGTGTTTGTATTATTGTTTCTCGTGTTTATATTCTACTAGTGCATGATAAGGGTTTAAAGGTTGTTAAGGGTTTAATGTTAAGGGTTTAGGGTTGTTAAGGTTGTTAATGCAAATATGAATGTTAATGAGGGAAATTTGATGTTTTAATGTACAATTGATCCAACCCACTCTAAGTTGTCTTGTACATTCAACATAAACACAAGGGAGGAATAACACATGAAGACAACAAATATTTTGGGTCAAGATGAAAGAGACCTAATTGTCTCAACACCTTGCATCATTCCCAAAAGGAAAAAAGATAATACATCATAGCATTAAAATGAATAGAGCTACAAGCAAATAAAAGTCACAATAGATTCATTTTCTTTGTATCCTTATGCCAACAAGAATAGGGGTCATCCAAAGAAAATAAAATAAACAAATACATGTCAACAAGCACATTATGAGAAATCACATCATGTGCAAGTAAAAACACAAAGACACAAAGGAACTACACATGTGGTTTGATCTATATCAAATCATTTACATCCTAATATTTCTCATCATAAATGGAAGGGGAAAAATACACTAAAGGAACTATAGTAAGTGTGGTACAAGAAGTAAAAAGTTTAAGAAATGGTGAGTCACTCTCATTAGGTGTATCATCATGGTTGTCCCCATCTAAATTTATTGATTTAGAAAACATAAGATAATTCGTTATGGTCTCCTTTTAATTCTTTTATTTTATCTTTAGATTCATCATCAGAATGTGTCACAATAGGTTGCATATTAGTACTATCAGCATGATCATGAGCACTAGCATCCATATTTGTATCTAGTAATATGTTTATTCTTTGTATTAGTTGAGAAGAATAAGGTTCAACTTTATGATTCGATGAGGGTAGTGGAGTAGATACAAGAAATGATGAGGATGGATGGGTGGGAGGTATTTCATCAATATTTTGTTGGATGGATGGTTGATCACTAGGTAAGGTTTTACACTCTTTAGTAAGCTAATGATCCATAGCTTGAAATTTTTGTTTGTGTTCTTTTTCACTTCTATTTATTCTTGCACGAGCATTATCTTGTGAAGGAGGGATTGATTCATTTCTCAACATTAGTCCCTTTTGTTCCTTTGTAGGAGGAATCAATGGGAGTATCGAAGGTTGAGAAACCATAGGTTTCTTAGGTTTTTGTACAAAAGATTATTTTTCCTTAGGAGGCACAAATTTGATCCCCGAAGGCTTTATCAAACGTTTGTCTTGTGGTCCTTTATAGGTTGGTAGAGTAGGAACCACAACATACATGTCAAAAGGTCAAGGAAGAATACCCGGTTCAGGCCAAGGTTCATTCACTACCTTTGAAGTAGGAGGAACAACTATCGTAGCCACTGGAGAGCGAGGGGCCTCATGCAAAAAGTTACTAAGGGATAATGCAGCTATATGCTTATCTTTAAAATTTTGATATGACACAATTAAATAATCCTCATGAGGTTTAACATGTTGGATTGGTTGATCCCAAAAGTAATCTAGTAAAAATATTTCATGAGAGGCCAAAGGATTAAATCCACCATGGTAAATAATGTGTATTTGTTCTTCAAATGGGAATTTAAGAAATTTTTAATAATTGATGGAACCGTGTTTAGGGAGCTTAGCCATGGATGACCTAACTTCACATGAAACTATTCCAATGTTGAGATTATGGTAAATGAAAAATTGAACTCTTTAGGTCCAAATTTTAATGGGAGAGTTAAAGAACCATCAAGAGCCTGTAATAATGATTTTGATTGTTCATAATCATCTTTATAAAGTTCATGCACATATAATAATAATTATTTGGATATCATATTCACTATACATATGGGATCGATGAGTATTCCCCATGTGGGTTTATCATTAATTCTACCAATAATATAAAGAGGACCATCAGGTGTAGTTATAGAAGCATCAATATGTGTGAAATCAATATAATGAAAAAGATTAGTTTGAATCGTACAAGGTTAAACATAAATAATTTTGATCTCATTAAATAGATCCTCAATTTATTCTTTAGCTTTAATCGTTGGAAAAAATTGTTGAATTAATTGGTAATGGGTTTGTAAATATTTTTAAATTTTGACTAAGTGGTGAAATTGATTTATTTCCTTTATCATTTACACTAGAAAAATGGATGATATTAAAGTAGATGAGGTCTTGAACTTGATGCTTAAGAAACATACATATATTTTTATCATACCAGATGTAAAATGATATTGACAAAAGGATTTTACATTAAAGTTTAGTGGTAATGGTTTAGTTGTGTCAATACATCTAATATGAGGAAGTTGAATCATATTTTTGTTTAACAATTACAACATAAGAGCATGGAGAGAATCAGTAAATTATGAAAAATTTCTATCTCTTGGCCTAAATTGATATGGTGTTGTGGATGTAGTGGAAACTTCCATTTGGATGTTATTGGATTGGTGTTGCTTGTCCAAATTTATAATCTTTTGAATTACCCAAATCCTTTAAATTTTTCAAATTCATCTTACTTGCAAGGGTTTATCTAAAAATCTCTTTAGGATTGTAAAAACCATAAATCCTTCGTGATCCCTTGTACTTTTGTTATATTCTTGCATTGATTGTTTGCCTTGGTCACTTGGTACCTTAATTTATGAATCTAGGGCCTTTGTTTCATTTAGTAACTGACCCCATTTATCTAAGCACTAGTTAGGCCCATTACCTTTATTCACTTTTAAGTACTGCTTAAACCCTTGTGCCTTGTTAGGTCCCACTTTACACTTGGTTTCATTTTGTGCATTTCCTTCAATTCGCAAGCACCTTTTGTTTTATTATTATTCCTCATAAAATTGTGAAATGACCATCTATTTCCTTTTGTTGCTAACCTGTATGGTTCTCCGCCAATCAAATCATACATCTTTCTCTTTTTAGTTCCTTTGGTTTGGTAACATTCTCTTTAGGTTCTCAATGTATTAAGATGTCCCACAATTTCTTTTAAACCATATGTTTATCAACCATTTTTCCTAGTAACTTAAGTTGTTCATTTATGCATGTGCTTTTAAAAATATTTAAGTTTCCCAAAGAAAAGCCTATCAAGTGGTCCCACCTTCATCCTAGTAAGTGTCAAGTGTTGGATTTTAATAGAGTCTCATTAGTTATAACCTTTACAAAACATTTGAACCCTAAAAATTTATTTCTTTGCGAGCCCCCAAAAAGTACCCTTCATATAGTTTTAAGCTAAGTTGTTACGACATCATATTAGCTGCAATAATTTTTTCTTTTCATGCTAGCTTAAAGCTTTGTGGGATAATATTATTTTAGTTCTTTGTTTCCCTAAAATCCCAAAATAATACCACATTTCTCTTCATTGTTTATTTTGTTGTTTACGGAAGAAAGCCTTGTTGGGGAGGCTTATAAGGTTTCCACTTTGTTCCCACATTTCCTTAAAACTTTGACATGTGTTCCATGTCAACATAAAGGGGAAAGGGTCTTTCTCTTTGTGGAAAGGATTTTAAAAATCTATGACTACAATTGATCTTCACCAAATCGATGGTCCACATTCAAAAATAGAGAATAGTTATCATTGATCGCGTCTTCAAGCATATGAAGACATTAATGGCAGATTTGATCTATATCTATAAATTTTGTGAGTATATTGGCTTAATTATTTGCATTTATATCATTCAAAGTGAAAAATGAAGATTGTAGAGTAAAATTATTTTGGATTTCTAGGTGAACGAGGGTTTTTTTCTGTGACATATCTAGGGTTTATAGAAAGATTTAAATCATAAGTGAATTCAAAAATTCTTTGTGCATTTTGGGGTAAAAAGGGAAATTTCTAGTTTGCTAAATATAGAATGTGAATTAGGCCTCTTGAAAGATAGTGAATGTCTAAAATTTTAAATAAATCTTCCTCAAATTTTAAAATTTTAAAGCCCTACTCTATATTCTCTAAAACCCTAAACAAACAAAGAAGCCATGGTCAAAACATTAAGGGGTGTTAAAAGAGAGTTAGATGATGACATTATGGCTCAGTTTCCTGGGTCATTCACATGTCACAAGGCTCAGGGATTATGTTAGAAAAAATTTTGGATACAAATGAGAATTGCAAAGACCTCATTATCCCTATTTCTGGGTATTCCCTTTTCAAACATTCTTTTAGAAAATTCCTAGTTGATAGGCCCATATGCAACATTTGGAGATTGGGGGTTGGAATGTTCTAGTAGTAGAAAATGTGTTCATAAATGTAGACTTAATCATAGGCCTACAACCCCAAGAAGAGGGATTTGTATACCATAAATGTAATTTTTTTGATGAATTTGAACATAACTTACATTTGTAGGGTATTCAATTTGGACCCTAATTCTTAGTAAAAAATAGACTTACAATCATTTTCTAGATAATATCAAAGACATAGGGATAACTACAAAGTAAATTGGTTATCAAGTTTTAGGACTAAAGGGAACAAATAGAGAATTAAAGAGGTTTTCCAGTGGGGAATCAGATTCATTCAATTAGGATATATTTGAAGATCATTTCATAAGAACATAGTTCTCCCTTTACTAAGTATTGGGCATGGATTGAAAGTCTTGGATGCCAATAGATTTGATTGTGTTGGTTGTGTATATTTAGAGTAGGGATGTCAAAAATCCCTATTATTATGTAGGTTATGTTGTAGATGGGATTCACATAACCTTGAGCTCTACTAAGAAGGACAATATTGTGGTCCATTTTAAATGGTACTCTCTATTGTGCCATATAATTTTATTTAGTGAAAAAATAAATTGGTACTACCACATATAGATAAGAGCGTAATATGCACAAAGACATTACTACTAGTGTAAGAGTGAACATACATATGGGACAAAGATTGTGATAAATCAAACTATCTAGTCTTTAAAGAATACTTTGTCAGAGAAGTTCTTAGGAATTTTGGCCAATCTATGGATTGGAGGCTTTTAGAATATGTAATAAGGTTTGTAAGGCCCAATGACCTTCACCAGGATGTAGGAATCAAATGCAAATGGGTTGATTGGTTCTTTTACTCAGATGCAATGGTGGTTAGGGTGTATGGCTCCCTTGTTGCACCATATGTTTTCCCAAGAACTATCCTAGAAAGAATTTCCTTTTTAGAAATTATATGGTAATTGAATGAGTTTGGTAAAAAAATATTTTTGAAACTATAAGAAACATGCCATCCTTCCTTCTACAATTGTATTTTAAATATTTTTAGGTTATAGCTAGGGAAAGATTAGAGTTGCTACTAAATAAATTTCTCCCATACAAGATGAAAGTGGACAAGGATAGAATGTGTGATCTTGAGCACTTTATCCATGATGCTAGGACTACTTTCAAATTGGTTACTTTTGTGCACGAGCCTAATAATATTGAAGATTTAATTAGAAAATTTTCTATGGAGGAAAATGCCACAAAGAAGAGAGAGCAATGGGTAAGTATCCATATTAAAGAACATAAGATGAAGCAAGCAGATCCTTCATATAAGAGTGCATACTTAGAGATTTAGGATTGTGTCATTAGGATCATGACAATTTTGGATAATGTGAAAAATTTTATTACAAATGTACCTACCCCACTAGTAGAGGTCCTTAACCTAGATCTCTCAAAGGGAGATCCCACAAATTCCACAAAAAATTACCCCATCACAACAGATAGACCATGGAGTGGAATCTCTTGTGGATTATCCTATAGGTGATGAAGATCTAGAAAAAGACCTAAAAATAAGACCAAGTAATTCAAGGATTTGATCATTAGAAATAAGGGAGAAGATTTGTAGAAGACATTGAAAGAAAATTCAATGAAGAAGGAAAAAAAGAACTCATTGCCCAATTTTGGAAAGAGGTAGATGCAGACATGGTTGTCATGACACTTCAAAGGGGAAAAAAATTAGTTAGGAGTGGTGGATTTTTTCTCCTATTAGGCTGGGATATATCATCTACAACTGCATTTGATACTATCCAAAGACAAGAAGGAAGTGATCTAGTGTTATAATCAAAAGAGCAACTTGTTGCTCTATATTTTGGGTCAAGTTTTAATCCAAGGTTTGAAACCTTGGAAATATTGTCAATTTTCCCAAAGACCAATAGACCCCAAGTAATTAATGATGCAAGTGAACTTACTGGAAATTTGATATTAAAGAATTAGGGGATACAAGCACCCTCCAAGTAGCCACCCTCACAGTAAATAATGCATTATTCACTAAAGCAATAGTTAAAAAGCTAGAAGCGGACTAGGTAAAAGTTAATGCCATTAATTTTAAGCTATAGGAATAGGTAAATATATTTACAAGGTTGTTATCACCTCCAAAATATGCAACTAAATATAAGGATTCATAAGAAAAAGAGGCTTTAACCCTTGAGCTTAAAAATTTAAGGGAAAATCTCAAGTAAAGCAAAGAGGAAACAAGAATGATAATGGAAGGAGGAGCTAAGAAAATTTTATACCTTGTTGATAACATGTTGGGCCAAAAATTATCTAATATTTTCAGTCATGTTGATAAGGTCTAGAATATATTTTTTATTTTAAAGATGCATTCATTGACCATGCCAAGATAGAGGTTACATTGAAATACTTTCAAGTTAGTTGGGCCCTAGGAGTTGCATTATTGAAGATTATTGTAGAGTACTCCAATTTTGATCATGATTTTGTATCTACCATCATTTCTAAATCTAACTCTTTAGATGATATCATATACCACCATAATAAATTCCAAGCACTCATAAGGAGGGATTTGGATGTTTTGAGGGTTTTGAGGAATTTCAAATGCCCCCTATATTGGATAAAGAGGGGGAAACAAAGCATTTTAAGGAGTGGAAATCTAATTCTGTTGACATTCTCCCTCCTATATATGTGGGAATAAATAAGTATGGTGAAATAAACTTAGAGAGAATAAACCTCTGCATGGACACACTCTTCAAACTTGAGTACAACATGGCTAGTTTCTTTGGCATGGCACATGTATTAATTGGTGATAAACATATGGATCACATGATTAGGGCTAATAAATTTTTCCCTCTTATATGACAACTTGTTATGAAAGAAAGATAATAAATAAGGAGATAAGAAGGATGGAGATTTGAGTTGATTCTCAATCAGTTATCATCATACAACATAAATCAAAGATCAACAAGTCAGATTCACTCCATTAGGTCCAAAGGGAAATTTTGATTGAATAAAATCTATTCAGTGTTATAAATGCTCTCATTTGTTTTAAATTGTATTACAACTTCTTCCTCAAGTTTTTAATGCATTTTGTCTTATATGAAGGTGTCATTGCCTATTTTTGTCTTTTGTGTTATAATCAATGGATTAATACTTTTAGCTTGTTGCTCCCTTCTATAAAAGGGATTTATGAACCTTATTCTAGAATTCAAGTCCTTGGGTTTTTAGCAAGTCTTTGTAAAAAACTAGTCTTGCATAGTTAGGTCTTTTGAAGTTTAGAAAGAGAATATTACAAATATTATCTATGATAGAAATAATCAATTCAATTTTGTTGTTCATATGAATATAAGTCACATTGTTGATGTCTCCTTGTTGTAAAATAATATATTTTGAATCTTAATAATCAAAGATCATCTAGATTCTTGTTGTACATTTGTTATAATGGATGTTTGATAGTAGGATCTATTCAAGTAATAAATTAAATTTTCTTTCAATTGAATGATTGAAGATATTGTGGTTATGATAAGGATCTTAAAGAAGATTAATGATTTCCATTTGTTAGTTCTCTTATTGTAAGGAAATAAGATTTTAAAAATCCATTGAATTAGGCTTTCAATTTGTTATCAAGAAAAGTTACTTCATTCAAGACTCTATAATGGATAAGACACCAATAAGATTAGTTTACAAGGCCAAAACCTTGGCAATATCAACACAAAATTGGAATTTTTTAATTTATTTTTATCAAAGTTTGTTCCTATACCCCGAGTCAATGGAGCAAGAACGACACAATATTATTGACCCTTGTGTTTCCCACTATGAAGCAGAGTCGAACCTTGGAAAGATCAACACAAAATTAGAAAATTATCTTCTACTTTTGTTTATTTTATTATTCTCATTTCACAATATTCAAGTACAAAGCTATAAAGAATTGTGAATAAGGTTTAGCCAACCAAGTTCATCCTTAATTTTTTTATGTGAAATTCTTATCTATTTTGACATCATTGGACACACTATTATTATTTGAAAAGTGATGTTGTGTAAAGGGAAACCCACCTTGGTTTTGTAGAGCCTAAAGTACATAGGAGAACAACTATGAATCTATCTCCTATTCATTGGCCATTGATATAGAGTTATTGAGTACAGTATTTGGCTAGAGTTCTTGAATATATTATTTGTCTAATCTTCAAAGAAACCTACCCAATCAGTTGGGAACACCAATACGGTGATTTAGGAATTTTTATCTTCATAAAGTTCTTATTTTTCATCTTAAATGGTTGATAGTTGTTATGAGGCACAACTTTGGATTGACTAGTAGGATTCAATTAAGGTGTACCTTCATATTGACTATTGACTAACTAATATTTGATAATCATGAAGGGTCATATGTAAATGTGTCAATGGAGGATATTTCATCAACAAGATCTTATCTCTAAGGCTAGGTTACCAATTTCCAATAAAAACTCTTTGTATATAGACATATGGAAGGTTATAGGAGATTTGTGACTAAATAGCTTGGTATTGTCCTATAAATTCAGTCACCTTCTCTTTAGGTCCTTGCTTACAATGAACTAAATTTTTTTAATGTAACTTGAGGTCTAATATTTTCTTGAAAGTGTTGAATGAATTAATTGACAAGTTGTGTAAAGGACACTATTGAGTTATTTGGAAATGAACAAAACCAATCCAAGGTGATATCCTTTAATGACCATGGAAAAATTTTAGCTAAGAGAGAATATTCAAAAAGGAAATCACTACATAAAGTGTGATAATGGCTGATACATGATTGGTGGGATCTCCTTTACCATCATACTTCTCAAAGTGAGGTATTTCAATGTTTTGTGGTATGGGTGTTTTTAAGATAACAAATGATAATGGGCTACATGTGATGTATGTTGGAGGGTTGGCATTGGATTGAATTTGGTTCATGTTTGAATTTTTGTAATGATGACATGTTTTGCAAAAGTTGGTTTATCATAGAATCATTTGGTGTTATGTTTTGAGAATGTATTGAATATGGTGGACTATTATGGATGACTAGAATATTATTGTTTTGCATGTTTATAATAAGTAATAAACATTTAGGTATTGTAGGTGAGGGAATACAACTATAAGGATTCCCACAAGAAAACCCCGAACTTGTGTTTAGACCATTACTATATCGTGTGGTTGATGCCATGACTAGAGGGGTAAAGGTCGGAATATAAGACATGGTTTTAGGAGAGGATTGTTTTTTCATAATTGTTTTTGAGCATTGGTAAAGGATTGGGTTCAACTCGTCACTATAGGAATGTTTGCATCCACTATATGATCTAGGCTATGAAACACTTCTATCCCTTGCAAATCATTGATCAAATTCCTAAGGTTGTCCAAAAGAGGAATTGTTTCCCCATACAAAGTGTAATGCCCCGCCACGCAATCCTAGAGGAAGTTTCAATTCACCACTTAAACGTACCAAATTTTTTTTTTTAAAAGTACAAATAACATGTAAGATGAATACATATTGCCAACAACCTCTAAGGCCACGAGACAAAGATTACTTAAAAACCCAACAACAAATAACATTAACATAAACTGAAACATTATTCACTTAAGGAAATGAGACAACATACATTCCATACAATATAAATTACAACAAGGATTTAAAATACCTCAAGATTCCAATTAACATTTAAACAATAAGATTACAACACTCATTCCCTGAATGAGGCAATTCCAACCAAATGATTACATAATACAAATTCTACCTCGATAACAACTGAGGGGTAATAAAATAAAGATCATCTAAAAAGAATGAAGCCAGAAAAGCAACAGCATCCAACGAGCCCTCCAACTGGAAATCACGAACACACGAACATGAAGAAGAACCAACGGAAAAAGACGCAAGCCACCCGACCACGTGGAACCCAAAGGCCCCACTCCCTCCGTGCTAGGAGATAGTAACAAGGATTTCCTAGACAAGACCATCTACCACTAGACACATGCTAACACAAGAACTGAACTAAGACCAGAACATAAACCATATCACTTAACATCATAGTTACAATTCTTCCAGAGTACAAAATTGAGTACCAACACTGTACAAAATAAACCAACGGTACAACACCATACCGACTGCTATCATAGGAGGAGTGTCATCGCAAAGGCTGCATGGGATCTCCTGGCAAGTCTTCCTAGATCCCGGCCCCCCTCTAGGGATATCCTGGAAACCTCAACTGACTCTCGGCCCCACATGCACACCAGAGCGGAATTGATTATCTCTCGTAAAGATGAGATAACGATCTTGCCATTCCAGGCCTTCCTGACTCATCTCAAGTCTCGTACAAGCCCTTGAGCCAATGAGCGAGGATAAATTATCTTATTAATGTTCAAAGCTACTCTCTCCCTAGAATAAGTTATTTTAATTTTCACTTAATTAACTGACTCTCACACGAGTTATCCTGGAACCACTTTGGGCCTGGTGCTCGTTTGAAAGCCACTCCCCTATCGACAACTCAAAACTCAACCACATGCCAAGGGTAGACAATACACTAACACTTATCACAAATAACCAAACACCTCAATAGGTAACACATCACTACGGATGTCCAAAACTGAAACCAAAGTGTGCACTACCCAAGGCTAACACAAGGTTGACTAACATAAAGAAACCCACATAACAACTGATAACTTGACTCAACCACAAATCACAAGGTCACACAACCCGTTCTAAGAACCAGGTAACCACTTGAGCTTAACTCACACATAATCCAAGATAGCCAAAGCAAAACATAAGAGACATAGCATCATCTCAAGAAAACACTGCTGGAAGACTTACATGATCAACAAGAAACGACTTAAAGCCAACAATCATAAAAACTCACGTATAACCACCCATACCAATAAATGAACCCATATCAGGAAGATTCACAAAACATTCACTCTCATTCCACAACATCGAAGGCGAACAATTAAACATTGAAAATATTTCAGACAAATAGGAAAGCTAATGTTCGGATTTCCTAAATCCATTCAAACACAGATTTCATGACTTGCATTTATCCAATCAATTGATCCCATTTCTATGCACGACATTGGAATATATAAAGAACAGATCATTTACTCTAAATTTCATAACCATAACCATAATCAAACACTTTAATGATGCAGCTTTCTGGTTAAAATTAAATTAACTGTTCTCCCTAAGTTTCACTAACATAATCAAACTCAGGGTATTTTAATAAATAACCTTTAAATTAAATCACTTAATCCATTTTGCAAAAAAGGACATTCGATCAACCAAAATCGATATTTCAAATAAGACGTTAGATTTTCCAAACTCCACTCTTGCCTCTAAAAGCATAACGATAATCATCATAATATATTTGAATTTTGACACGCCTTAATGCGTCTATTAATAAAATACCATTGCAAAATCCATACAATTAAATATAAAAGCAAGATGACATGATTATTTACAAACAAATATTCAAAGTATGAATATACCTTCATGTACAAAGTTACTCAATTTAGCCAACTATTATTTTAACAAATATAAAAAAAAGAATTCCATTTAATTACAAAATATATCAAATAACTTTTATATTTCAATTAATCATTTCCAAAACCTTATAATTTAACCAATGGAATAAAATATATTTTAACTTATACCAAATTTCATTTAATTTAAGATCTATTAAATATATTGTATTTTATATAACATATAATATTAAATATTATACATATTATATAAAATATAATATAAAATAATATTCATTAAAAATTTAAATTTTAATAAATAAATAAAAAGGCAATTTTGAATTTAAGCCGACATTGGCAAAGGGCGCCTGTGCATCGCTAGCCCCTCCGCCAAGTACGGTGGCCTATGTATAATAATAATACGCTTCCCTCCTGCGGGTGGCTATGTAACACGCCTTCGCTTTAATTGGCGGCGACGGCCAGGTTTCACACACCGCTGTTGCTATGTGTTCTCACAACACGCCCCGTCGGGCGGCGGTCGCTGGGCGCACAAGGTGGTGGGGTTGGACCTCCCAACCACCCCTAAAATTTAAAAATAAAATAATATATATTAATCGTGATTTTTTTCCAACAAAAAAATGAAAACAATAAAATTTTATGGGTTTTAACCAAATTTAGAATTTTCTAAAATAAAATATATATTTGTATATATATTTTTGTGGGTATCAACTTATTTTGAAATAAATGTATCAGATTCACAACCCACATACTCAAATTTTGATTCCATACCCAAATTGTAAAAAATAATTCAAACCCAAATCAAGAAAATAGAACTTATTTCAAACAAGGAAATGGGTTTTCAAAAATCAAGTTTCAACATTGAGTTTTTGATTTTCTTTTCACTTCCAAATCCATTTATAATTTTTGCAAGTTGAAAGCTTTTCCATGATTTTTATTGAATCTTTAAACTATGTTTTTTAATCATTCAAATGAGCAAGAAGAGGAAGGAGAAAAGGTAGAACCTTATGTTTTCCAAAATTCTGTAAGCTTCCACCATGGAGATTTCCAAGCACTCCTTCAACTCCACCATCTTAGCCTCCTCCAAGCCTCTCCACCCAAAATTCCAAACCAAGAATCCATGGAGAGATTGAAAGAAAAACCCTAACTAAAATATATCCTTTTTTCCAAACTTCCCAAATTCAAATTCAAATTCAACTTCTAATTAAATTCAAATACAAATGCAAACTCACTTTCCAATTCAAACTAAATTCAATTTCAAATTCATATTCAACTCTTCACAAATATCTTTCCCCAAAATAGTCAACTATTTCAGAAAATATCTTTTCTACCCCAAAGTCTTTGCATAAGAAAACATTTGAATTTTTAATAACTTTAAACAATTTTCTAATTCCAATTTGAATTCAAAATATTTTAGCATTTTATATTCAACAAAAGAATTAAATCTTTTACACTTTTAATTCATAGGGATAATTTAATTAATTCACACAATTAATTTAAATTATCAATAGAATAAATCTAATTCAAATTAGATTATTTTATTAATTCAATTAAATTAATTAATTAATCACTAATTTTCTAACATCTCAAGAAGACAAAACATTCATCATTTATAATTTCCAAAAGCTATTTAATCACTTTTAGCTTGCAACTAACCACATTTAATCATTAATTAGACTACGCAAGTCATTTAATAAACTTTAAACTTGAAATTAAATAAACACTCAAGGGGAACTGACCAAGTTAAAACAACTGACCCCGATGACAACCCAACAACACGCTATGACTAGGGTGATGACTTGGTTCGGAAAACCTAGCTACTATCTCCCAATTAATTTCTTTCATGGACACGCTCAAACCTGGAAACCAGGTGGAGTCGATGTCATGTACCTGCCAACCTGCAACAAAGAGCATGTCGAACGTGCATATATACATAATATGATCAATCACACCGTGAAGAGGAAATCTCAGAATCGTAGGGCACTCGCAAGCGAGTGATACAATCCGTCCCTTTCACCAATACAGTATCATTAACTGACGCATCTAACATCAAAGATAAGCTCAATAACATAAACATCATTTAATCAGATATATTCTAAGTTACTCCAAATCATGACCTGAGGATAACATCGGAATAAAAGAACATCACATCCACATATAACTTCTACATCATAAGCATACTTAAACGCAATCATAACAGGGAAGAAAAATGCCGATCAAAGAGCCAAAACAGAGGGGTGTTACATCCTCCCCCCTAGGGTCAGGCTTACTCCTGGAAGCCTGCAAATACCCCTAGTTCAAGCTCATTAAAATACTCACATAAACAATGGTTCCAATACTGAACCACTCCATACCTCAACATAAAACAGCAACAGCTCGTGCTAAATCAACATACCCAAGCACACTATCAATCTATACAATTAACATGGTGAAGCAACCACCAACCAAAATTCTGAATCACATAATCATGAATTAACATACATAGTTCCCTATGCACCAAAACACATCATCGAGAATCATCATAAAGCCACACCTAATGTAATATCATTTCAATGTTTACTCAAGGCAAGGTGTGCAACATTATCATTTCAACGTTCATCTAACTTTTTGCATTTTGAATCTAGGTACAATAATCTAAACATCAACATGATTATCATCATTTTCATTACCATATTTATAATCTCAATAAAATATACATGCAAAAGAAACTTCAAAACCACATAGGGGTCAATCACGCAATCACTTGCACAATGAGGTAAAGCACAAGAAAACATGCATCAGATACTCGCATGGAGAAGGAAACAACAAAACTCCAAAAGAGAATCCACACCCAAGGAACACACTACAACCACACTCAAGAACCACTCAAGGGTCTCAACCCTTTACACAACGAAAGAGCCAAGCAACAAGAAGGAAGCCAAACAAAACACACCTCTTGGTAGGCTTGCGAGCCTAACCCTCACAAAAGCATTCAACAAAAGACATGCAAGGGTGGAAACAACAACAAAACTGATTGTCATCCACCACACACAACACATCAAAATCACACACTACACAATCGTCCATAATGCATTCTTCCAATAGAAAGGATATCAGTGCATTGCGCACTACACCGAGGATCCTATCCTTTCCACTAGTTTCCTGCACCATTGGACCTATACCACTTAACGACAACTTCTGGCAAACAAGAGAAATCAACCCAAAAGGAAAACCACACGAAAGAGAAAAACAACTAGGTCAATACAATGGGCTCATAGTGCCCAGAGTATAAACCTACACACTTACAACATAATGGGTCCAACATAATCCCAGAGTTCCCAGTGTTTAAACCTAGGCTCTGATACCATGTGTAATGCCCCGCCACGCAACCCTAGAGGAAGTTGTAATTCACTACTTAAACGTACCAATTTTTTTTTTTTAAGTACAAAATGTACATTTAATACATATTGCCAACAACCTCTAAGGCCACGAGACAAAGATTACTTAAAAACCCAAACAACAACTAACATTAAATAAACTGAAACATTAATCACTTAAGGAAATGAGACAACATACATTCCATTCAAGATAAATTACAACAAGGATATTAAATACCTCAAGATTCCAATTAACATTTAAACAATAAGATTACAACACTCATTCCCTGAATGAGGCAATTCCAACCAAATGATTACATAATACAAATTCCACCTCGATAACAACTGAGGGGTAATAAAATAAAGATCATCTAAAAGAACGGCTTAAAAGCAAAAGATCCAACAAGCCTCCAACTGAAATTCACGAGCACATGAACATGAAGAAGAACCAATGTAAGAAGACGCTTCACTCCACACGGGAACCCAAAGGCCCCTAATTCCTGTTAGAGATAGTAACAAGGATTTCCTACACAAGACCATCTACCACTAGACACATGCTAACACAAACTGAACTGAGACCAGAACATAAACCACATCACTTAACATCATAGTTACAATGCTTCTAGAGTACAAAATCGAGTACAATCACTGTACAAAATAAAACCAACGGTACAACACCATACTAATTGTTGTCATAGGAGGAGTGTCATCGCAAAGGCTGCATGGGATCTCCTGGCAAGTCTTCCTAGGTCCCACTCTAGGGATATCCTGGAAACCTCAACCGACTCCCGGCCCCACATGCACACCAGAGCGGAATCGATTATCCTCGTAAAGACGAGATAACGATCTTGCCATTCCAGGCCTTCCCGACTCATCTCAAGTCTCGTACAAGCCCTTGAGCCAATGAGCGAGGATAAATTATCTTATTAATGTTCAAAGCTACTCTCTCCCTAGAATAAGTTATTTTAATTTTCACTTAATTAACTGACTCTCACACGAGTTATCCTGGAACCACTTTGGGCCCGGCGCTCGTTTGAAAGCCACTCCTCTATCGACAACACATAACTCAACCACATGCCAAGGGTAGACAATGCACTAACACTTATCACAAATAATCAAACACCTCAACAGGTAACACATCACTATGGATGGTCCAAAACTGAAACCAAAGCGTGCACTACCCAAGGCTAACACAAGGTTGACTAACATACTGAGGCCCACATAACAAACTGATAACTCGACTCAACCATGAATCACAAGGTCACACAACCCATTCCAAGAACCAGGTAACCACTTGAGCTTAACTCACACATAATCCAAGATAGCCAAAGCAAAACATAAGAGACATAGCATCATCTCAAGAAAACACTGCTGGAAGACTTACATGATCAACAAGAACGACTTAAAGCCAACAATCATAAAAACTCACGTATAACCACCCATACCAATAAATGAACCCATATCAGGAAGATTCACAAAACATTCACTCTCATTCCACAACATCGAAGGCGAACAATTAAACACTGAAAAATTTTCAGACAAATAGGAAGCTAATGTTCGGATTTCCTAAATCCATTCAAACACAGATTTCATAACTTGCATTTATCCAGTCAATTGATCCCATTTCTATTCACGACATTGGAATATATAAAGAACAGATCATTTACTCTAAATTTCATAACCATATCCATAATCAAACACTTTAATGATGCAGCTTTCTGGTTAAAATTTAAATCAACTGTTCTCCCTAAGTTTCACTAACATATTCAAACTCAAGGTATTTTAATAAATAACATTTAAATTAAATCACTTAATCCATTTTGCAACAAAGGACATTCAATCAACTAAAATCGATATTTCAAATAAGACATTAGATTTTCCAAACTCCACTCTTGCCTCTAAAAGCATAACGATAATCATCTTAATATATTTGAATTATGACACCCCTTAACGCGTCTATTAAATAAAATACCATTGCGAAATCCATACAATTAAATATAAAAGCTGTTGACATGATTATTTACAAACAAATATTCAAAGTATGAATATACCTTCATGTACAAAGTTACTCAATTTAGCCAACTATTATTTTAACAAATATAAAAAGAAGAATTCCATTTAATTACAAAATATATCAAATAACTTTTATATTTCAATTAATCATTTCTAAAACCTTATGATTTAACCAATAGAATAAAACATATTTTAACTTATACCAAATTTCATTTAATTTAATATATATTAAATATATTATATTTTATATAATATATAATATTAAATATTATAAATATTATATAAAATATAATATAAAATAATATTCATTAAAAATTTAAATTGAAATAAAAATAAATAAAACAAAGCAATTTTGAATTAAAACATTGGAAAAAGGGCCGAAGAGGAGCCCCCGCTTCCCGCCAGGGCGGTACGCAGCCCTGCCACCTAGCGGGCGGTGGCCGGTAAAAGTCACAACCCGCCCGGGCAGGACGGCAGGTGGTGAGCCCCTGTCACAGCCGCCAGGCGGGGCGGGGGCTGCGGGGGGCGGGCGCCGGGGGCTGACCTCCCAACCACCAAAAATTTAAAAATAAAATAATCTCAAAACGAAACCAAAAAAATACAGAGATTTCTGGGTTTTAACCCAAAATAATTTTCTAAATTGTATATATATTTGTGGGTATTTCCATATATTGATATATATGGTTGTATTCACAAATATATATACCCAAATCTTGATTTCATACACAAATTGTAAAAATAATCCAAACCCAATTCAAGAAAATAAAACTTATTTCAAAACAAGGAAATGGGTTTTCAAAATCAAGTTTCAACATTGAGTTTTTTTGGATTTTCTTTCTATTTCCAAATCCATTTACAATTTTGCAAATTGAAAAGCTTTTCCATGAATTTTTATTGAATCTAAAACTATGTTTTTAATCATTCAAATGAGCAAGAAGAGGAAGGGAGAAAAGGTAGAACCTTATGTTTTCTCCAAAATTTGCAAGCTTCCACCATGGAGATTTCCAAGCACTCCTTCAACTCCACCATCTTAGCCTCCTCCAAGCCTCTCCACCCAAAATTCCAAAACCAAGAATTCCATGGAGGGATTGAAAGAAAAACCCTAACTAAAAATATATCCTTTTTTCCAAACTTCCCAAATTCAAATTCAAATTCAACTTCTAATTCAAAATTCTAATTAAATTCAATTACAAATGCAAACTCACTTTCAAATTCAAACTAAATTCAATTTCAAATTCATATTCAACTCTTCACAAATATCTTTCCCCAAAATAGTCAACTATTTCAGAAAATATCTTTTCTACCCCAAAGTCTTTGCATAAGAAAACATTTGAATTTTTTAATAACTTTAAACAATTTTCTAATTCCAATTTGAATTCAAAATATTTTAGCATTTTATATTCAACAAAAGAATTAAATCTTTTACACTTTTAATTCATAGGGATAATTTAATTAATTCACACAATTAATTTAAATTATCAATAGAATAAATCTAATTCAAAATTAGATTATTTTATTAATTCAATTAAATTAATTAATTAATCACTAATTTTCTAACATCTCAATAAGACAAAACATTCATCATTTATAATTTCCAAAAGCTATTTAATCACTTTTAGCTTGCAACTAACCACATTTAATCATTAATTTGACTACGCAAGTCATTTAATAAACTTTAAACTTGAAATTAAATAAACACTCAAGGGGAACTGACTAAGTTAAAACAACTGACCTGGATGACAACCCAACAACACACTATGACTAGGGTGACGACTTGGTTCGGAAAACCTAGCTACTATCTCCCAATTAATTTCCGTTGGTTAATGGACACGCTCAAACTTGGAAACCAGGTGGAGTCGATGTCATGTACCTGCCAACCTACAACAAAGAGCATGTCGAACGTGCATATATACATAATATGATCATTCACACCGTGAAGAGGAAATCTCAGAATCATAGGGCGCTCGCAAGCGAGTGATACAATCCATCCCTTTCACCAATACAGTATCATTAACTGACGCATCTAACATCAAAGATAAGCTCAATAACATAAACATCATTTAATCAGATATATTCTAAGTTACTCCAAATCATGACCTGAGGATAACATCGGAATAAAAGAACATCACATCCACATATAACTTCTACATCATAAGCATACTTAAATGCAATCATAACAGGGAAGAAAAATGCCGATCAAAGAGCCAAAACGGAGGGGTGTTACACAAAGTCTTAGTACTTAAGAATTATTAAAGTCCTTCTAGGTCTTTATCCAATTATTTATTTTTTTCTTTAGGGACATGGGGAACAACAACCTCCAAGTCCACATAAATGTTAGGTGGTAACGAAGACATAGGTAATGTAGGGTTAGGAAGAGAGTCAAAGATAGTTTATGTAGATGTAACATCTTAAGTGAACGAGTTATAATAATTAGTCTCAACAACAAATATGATTGCAGTACGAGAAGCCATAAGTTTGAAAATATGTCTCATAGGGGTATTGTATATGGGGCACCAAGTCATGAAGCTCATAAATTTATTAAAAGATTCAAAACACTTAAGTGCTCATAGAATGAAGGGAAAATAAAATTATAGTGATAAAAATGAATAAAATTAGGCACAAAACATAAATATGCACATGAATCATAGAGATAGAAATACAATCCAAATTTGGCCTAAAATTAGCTAGACAAGGTTCTAGTTCCCTAAAGCTGAGATGTAATTTTTTTCTAATTTCAAAATTTAGAAATGATCTATAGTGTCTTGGGATCCAAATTTGTAGAGGTTCAAGTCTGACAATAGAAAAATTTATGGAAATGCATAAAATCTAAAATTTTCTATGTAATACATAAGCATGCATACAATTTTAGATTTTGAAGTAATGCAATATGTTCAAAAGGAAATTTTTAGATTGTAACATGCAATAATTAACTAAAGGTATTTTGAAAAATATAGAAATTGAAACTTCTTTATGTTTTGAAATGACAAAGACTATGCAAATCTTTACTCTTTTAATGCTTTTTACCAAAATATGTATGCATAAATGACCAATTCAAACACTCAGATTATATTCAAACTTTAAAATAACCTAATTAATATTTTATAAGGTTTTTAAAGTGCAAAAAATGTATGGTTCACCAAAATGTGATGTGGGAAAAGGGATCTAGGGTCTAATCAACACCTTCTACATCACAATGGAAGGAACAAAAAATGATCACAAATGTAACACCCCTCCATTTTGGATGTTTGGATCAATAATGTTTTCTTTGTAATGCTTTGTTCTATTTATGCTGTGACTTTGGAACTTGGTTACTTTTGTTCGCAAATTGTTAAATGATGTGAATGCTATATTTTGATGTGATGTTATTTCATTATGATGTTATCCTTATAGCATGTTTTGGATCAACTTAGAAGATATTTGATTTAACGATGTTTTATGCTATTGATCATTTTATTGATGTTAGAATCGTTAATTAATAATTGTGTATTGGTGAAGGGGACGGGATTGTATCACTCGCTTACGAGTGCCCTACGATTCTGAGATTTCCCCTTCACGGTGTGTTTGATCATATTATTTATGTATGCATGTTCGATGTACTCTTTGTTCATAGGTTGACAGGTACATGACATCAACTCTACCTGGTTCACAGGTCTGAGTGTGTCCATTGACCAACGAAAATCGATTAGGAGATAGTAGCTAGGTTTCTGCGCCAAGTCCTCACCCTAGTCATAGTGTGTCAACCGGTTGTTTTCGGGTTAGTTGTTTTAATTTGGTCCATTTCTCCTTGAGTATTTATTTAATTTCTTATTATAGGGGTTATTAAATGGCTTGCATATTTAAACTGATGATTAAATGTATTTAGTTGCAATGTTGAAACGCTATTTATTTTATTGATTGATTTGATTTAATTAATAAAATTAGATTGAGTTTATTGATTAATTAGATTAATGGTGATATATTAAATGAGATAGTTGTTTTGGCATTATGGTATATTAAGATTTAATTAAATTAAGAGAAGAAATCATGTTTGGATAGTTAGAGTTAAAATAAATATAAATAAATAAAATGAAAATGTGTTTTTAATTTCACTTTTGAAAATTGTTGATAAAGTAAATTCTTTGCAAAGATTGTATTCTTTTGTTTTAAAGAATTTTGAAAAATGCATGAGATTTGAATTAGAAAGTAAAAATTTGTTTTAAATTTAAAATTGAAAATATCCTCCAAATTTTGCAATAAATTTAGTGGGTAGGGATATTTGAGGGGTTTGACCAATTTGGGGAAAAAAAAACTCTATTTTAGAAAAGGCAATTTCATATAATTTTCAATTTTCCAATTTGGAGAAGGACTTCTTGGCTGTGGCTTTGCTTGGATTGGTGAAGGAAGTTGAGACTCTTGCTTGAGCTGAATTCAAAGGAGGAGTTAAAAACACCATTGGAATCTTCAAGCTCTGGAGGAAAAATCAGGTTCTTTGTTTTTGTTTTGTTTCATTTTGAAAAGAATTCAAATCCTTGTTTTGTTGTTCGAAAATCCTTAAAATGATGTTTAAATTCAATGAAAAATCCATGTCAATTGGTCCTAAACCTCTAAACTCTGTTGAAATTTTGAAAATGAAATCAAAACAAGAATTCAATCAATGGTTAAATAGAATGAAACCAAAAGAATTGGCATTTCAAACTGAGATTTAAACCCAACTGTTTTTTTTTACAAAATTTGGTTGTGCATTTGCACAATTTGGCCAAAAAATTGAGTTTTTTGGATTTTATTTTCCCCTTCACACACAGATTTGATTATATTATTTTGTGCCTTCTTTTAGTGTTTATTTTTCCCTGTCTGTGTTTGTGGGGATGTATTTTACTTTTATAAAAAATTAAAAATAAAAATAAATTTTGTTTGTGGTGGTGGGGAGGCAGGTGAGCCAGCCCCACCACACAGCCTCTGGGGAGCTGGCAAGGCACATGCCTACCAAAGGGAGTATGGTTAGGTGCCCCGCACACGTTCACCCTTAGGGTGGTGGACCAGGTGCACACAAGCCACCATGTGAGGGAGGCCTCAAGCTTAGCACACTGTCACGCCTGGTCCCTCATGGCCGCTAGCACTTCACCTTTTTTGGTTTTAAATCTGCTTTTGTTTTTAGTTTTTATTTAATTTAGTTATTATTTTATTATAATATATTTTATATTATATGCATAATATTTAATATAATATATATAATAACTGATATTATATATATATATATTAATTAATATTATATGTATAATATTTAATATTTTATAATATGAGAATTTAAATGACTTTTTTAATTTATTTTTATTATTTAAAATATATATATATTATATATATAATTTAAATAATAAGGTTTATATTTGAGTTGAAATATATATATATATATATATATATATATATATATATATATATATAAAGATTATTTTACTATCATAGTTGGAAAAATATAAATGTTTTATTTAAGGATTTGTTTTTGACAATTCTAAATAATCGAAAAATCTTGAGATTTAAAATTGACATTTTAGTGGCATATATTAAATGATAATTTAGATATCTATTATAGGAATGTTAAAATGATGTTTTCATTATTATAGTTGAAATGAAATTGATGTATGACTAAACGTTTTCTTACTTAAGAAAATATTGATTTTAATTATTTGGTATGATTAAGCAAATTGATTTATTTATAAAGATGATTTTAATTCTTATTTAAGAATGAGCAAATAGAATTGATTATTGAATTTAAATTTCTCAATGGCGTCAAGTGATTTGTTTTATTTTGGGTACAAATGAATAATGCTAATGGTTTAAATTGAATTTTTGTATTATAACCGTGCTTGGCTTGGGTTTAGGAAACCCAAACGTTAGTTTATTTAAATTCTCTGAAGTGGTTGCTAGCTATGTTTGATCATTCTTGATGTTGTGCAAATTGAGTAGATGTCTTGAAGTCTTCCAGATAGGGTTTCATTTAATTGTATGAGTTGTCGCTATGATAGTCAACCTTTGGATTGTCTTGGGATTTGTGCCTCCTTGGGATTAAGAGAGGGTTATGTGGTTTGTGCCTCCTTTGGAAGGAGTGGGTTATGTGTTTTGTTGCCTCCAGTGTTTGGAGAGGGTTTTGACCTTTGTTGCCTCCAGTGTTCAGAGAGGGTTTTGACTTTTGTTGTCTCCAAGGTTTGGAGTGAGTTTTCATTATGTGTTCCTCCTAGATTTGAAGTGATTTTATCTTGTTGGTATGCACTTTGGGATTCCCTTGGTGATTGGTTTGGTTTGGTATGTTGTCAGGTAGAAGAGTGGCTTCTGTTAGGGGCCAGAGCCCAAAGAGGTAAACTGGGAAACCTTCAGAAGTGGTTTAATCAATTGATAACTAAATCAATGTACTTAAAAGTTAGGTAGTATTTCACACTAATTAAGATAATTGAGCCTCGCTCATGGACGCAAGGGCTTGTATAGACTTGGGATGAGACGGGAAGGCCTGGAATGGCAAGGTCATCTATCTTGTCTTTACGAGAGGTATTTGATTCCGCATGAGTAAGCATGGGTGTCGAGATTCAGTAGAGGCCACCAGGACAACTCATAGTGGGGGTTGGAGCCTATGAAGATTCCCAAAGGAGATCCCATGACGAGCTGTGTGATGACACTCTTTCTATGACAACAGTTGGTATTTGGTTTTCTTGAGTTTGGTCTTCTTATCTTACTCAATTTATTTTATTTCTGGAAGCAATGTGACTTATGTCAGTGATGTTAGAGTTGTACTTGTATTATCCTTATGGTTGTATGGTTCATGTGATTGGTTGGTTTAGTTATGTTTTAGCCTGTGTCTAGAGGTAGTGGTCATGTATAGGATTCCTTGTTACTATCTCCTAGCATGGGGGGTGAGCCTTCGGGTATCACATGGTTGGGTGGAACGTGCACCTTAATCCATTGGGTTGTCTTCATGTTTGTGTGGATGAGATTTCTAGTTGGAGAGCTTGTGGGATCCAATATCTTTTCCTTGCTTTATTCTTTTAGTTAAACTTGTAATTTATTACCCCTCATTGTTATCAAGGTGGAATTTGTAATGTGTAATTATGCTTTTTGGATTTACCTCATTTGGGGAATGAGAGTTGTAATCGTGTTGTAAATTATATTATTGGGATCAAGTGGTATCTCATATTATTGATGTAAATTATTATGAATTGAATGTATGTGAACTTAATTGTTAAGTAATTAAATGTTATGGTTATAATTCATGTTTCTTGTTTGGATTTAAGTAAATCAGTCTCGTAACCTTAGGGGATTGGTTGGCAACGGTTAGTGATCTTGCATGTTATTTGTTCTTAAACAAAAAAAAAAAAAAAATAGTTGCGTTTGAGTAGTTAATTGCAACTTCCCCTAGGGTTGCATGGCAGGGCGTTACAACAAACACCCACTTGACTACTAACTATTGTGGAAGAGCCAAAATGGTGGATTAGGGTTTTGGTTCTTTCTTTGGGGGTTGATTGATTGATTAATAATTGATAATTTGATGATACAAATGCATACATATGTTAACTATGCAACTACAAAAAAAATTATGATTTCAGAACAACACATAATAGAAACACAAAAAAGGATCACAAAATAATAGAGTGCAAAGATAGAGGAACCTAGCAAATAAATTTGGGCTTAAACTAGCCAAAAAATGTGCTAGCATTATAGTCCTAGAAATATAAACCCTAAAAATTAGAAATCAAATCTCAAATGGCTATTGTATGTAGGTTCTTTTCTTCTAGACTCAGTGGACCGAAACTTCATTTGTCGATGATTAATTCCACTTTCCCTAATTTATTTACATGTGAGTTTTGAATGCTTGATTGAGAAATTAGGTCTTCAATCCTTTCCCAAATTCCCTTAAGATCTGTCACCTACACACAAGAGAGGAGAGAAACATTTTTATTGTATAGGAGCTTGTCTAAGTCAAACCCCATTTTGGTGTTTCCACCTCCACAATGGCTATGATGATGTAAAAGAGTGCTTACCTTAGGTCGGGTAGAGGCAAATTGATAAAAGAATGATAAATTGATAAGTGTTGCAACTTACCACTTAGATCTACTTTTATTGATGAACTGAAGTCATTGTACTCATCACCTTCAAAAAGAATTTTTATTTTGATTTGAATTCTTGCAAGTGTTAGCGCTCACAAAAAAATGGACATAAAACATGAATAAACCCACATGAAAACTTGATGCATTACTAATCATGAATCTTGACTGATAATAATTATAGTAAAATTTGCTAATTCTTCTCTTGATTGTTTTTTAGAATTCTCAATTATGATCTCAAACATTTGCTAGGATTTCAAATGATGAAAAATAATTATATTTATATGCATTTCTTTAATTTTTCGCAAAATTAATTATCAACAATTGACAAATGAATTGAAAATTCTAAATGTTAAAATGCCAAAATGACATGTTTAAATTGGGGCCAAAAAAGGCTAGATAGGGGCGCTAGCACCCTAGTCTAGACCTATTTTGGGTCTTTAAGTGTTGTTAAATAAATATTAACTTATATTCCCAATTTAATTATGGTTTTTTAAATATGATGATGAAATGGGTAATTTAAGAGAACAATTGGGTCCAAACACATAGGGGGAGCTAAACCTAATGTGAAATTGTCAAGGGTGACAATTTACAATGCTACAATCACTATCTTTATATTAAAACTATTAATGAATGGATTTTAATTATTTTCTTATATTTTGATCACATGTTATTTATTGCTAACAACATGGTGATGATTAGTACTAGACCCTTGACCCATTGATTATGTTAGCATGTGTGGCCAAATTGTAGATAACATAACCATTAATTGAGTTACATAATCATTTATATAGTCTTATATAGGTATTTTATCCAACTTGGGTGGCATCCAAGACATAATTATCATAAATATAGGAAGTAGTGAGTACTATTTGATCATTATATTATGAATTATGTTCTTTTGAAGAATTTTAGAGATTCCTCCCCTCAAATTGGCTTATTGTTCTCAATTATTATAATTTTTTTGTATCATGTTTCCTATTATATTATTCTCCTATTCAATTTATCTCATTATAAGTGGTATCAGAGTATGATCTTGACATCTAAAAAGAAATAAACAAAGTAATTTTTTAATTTTGGAACTAATATTTTGAAGTACAAATCTCTCTTAATTTTATATATATTTTTTTTAAAATAGAGGGTATTCAAGGTCATATTAAATAAATTAAAAATAAAAATTGAGGTCATTTGAAGTCATTTTAAATATTTATTATAAAAAATTAGGGTTTTCACTAAAATTGCTTCTAAGGCTACAAAACAACAAAATTTTGGGAGAATTTTTTACAACAATGAGATATATATTTATGAAATTTGTAATATAAACTTTAGCTTATTTTTTTATTTTTTAAGTGAATTATTATGAAAATAATTTTTGCAACATCATGGTTGGGGATTCAAGAAGAGGAAATGGGAGGATATAGTCACAACTTGTAAGTCTCCTTAGATGGATGATCTAATTATACAGGATGTATTCTAGAATTTTATATATGAAGCAACCACCATCAAAAAGGAAGAAATCTTAGTGCTATTATCTCTACTTAAGACAAATAAAAATAAATATTTATAGATGTTAATCTTGGAATTTATCATCAACTTAGAATTAGAGATGACAATGCACATAAGACAACTTTATGAACCCGTGAGGAAAGCTATGATTTTTTTGTGATTCCTTTTGGCTTCATAAATGCACCAAATATACTTTAGTTTTTTACAAAATCTTTCATCATTCACTTGGGAGGAGAACTTGCAACATGGGAATCAAATTTTGGACATTATTAAATGAAATTGGTTTTATGCTAATCCATACAAGTCCCTTTTTAGAGTCAAAGAGGTAGATTACCTTGGTAATATTGTTTCATATAAGGGATTCAAGTTGGAACTTCAAAATATCAATGCCATAGTAGATGAAAATTTTCTAGGATCTCCAGAACCTACATGGTTTTTTAAGGTTTATCGGTTACTATCATTATTTTTTTTAAATGGTAGCATAGTAGTACCTCTCATATTTTTTTTAAATAAATATTTCTTCCAATGGAATGAGGTAGCCACCAAGGAATTTGAGAAACTAAAGGAAGCCATGTACACAACTTTAGTTCTAGTTACCCCATTTAAAAAAAAAATTATAGTAGTGATTTTATTAGTCATGGCATGCTACAAGTATGAAGGAGTTTTCATTCATGTCAACTATGTGTTAAGGAAGGTTGTTGCATGATGAAGATGCCGAGGATATTGAGAAAATTATGAAAAAGAGGGAAACAGTTTGTTACAAGTTGTGTGCATGTGTATAATTGAGATATTGAGGAAGTGTTGTGAGTACATGCAACTATCTTTGTGTTGCAGTGTTTGGAGATGTGTTGGAATAAAGTAATGTTCTAAGATGGTGTCCTAGTACTTGGTTTCCAAGTGCTTTTGAGAAAACTTGATAAATAGAGAAAATAGTGTTGTGCAAGTGTTCAAAACATGCTCTGGGATGTGCTCCATGTTTCTTCTATGTTTATGCTATGCCTATGCAGATATGTTATGTTGTTCAAGGTTGTTAGTAATTTTTATATCTAGAATTTGGGTTTTTGGATCACTATGCAGAGTGAGATATGTTCACCAGTGTGTGAACCAGTTTTTTAGTGTTATTTCTTATGGTCTGGGAGAAATGTATTTGCTCTGCATTTGTGCACATTTTAGTTTTAGGTTGTGTGGATTTGGGAAGTTTCCTATAATGCTTGTATCTTTTTGAATTTAAGGTTTCACTTGATTTGGTACAATATAGTGTGTATTTCATGTGTCAAAGTGCATATAAGGTTATCCGAATGTTCTGGGTTTAAGTATTTCTATGATGCAAGTTTGGATGAAGTCTTTGTTGGATATTAGGTGGTTCATGAATTGTTCTAGATCATGTTAAATTGAATTTTATTTTCCAAAAGTTTTAGATTGATTTAAGGAAGTGTGTACTTAAATTTTTATGGTGTTTGTACAGGTATTGGTAGAACCAGTGTTAACACTACATGTGAAGCCTTTCAAAGCATGTGAAAGCATGTTAAGGTGTGTTAGGATTAATTTGGGTCCTAACTAAGGATTTATATTGGTTTTCTTCATTCTTATCCACTGCGCGAATGTTTGGGTGCAAACCTAATTTGAAATTTTAAATGTAAAGGATGTGTTGCTGACCTTGGAGAAGGTTTTCAAGGTTGAGGCTGCTATAAATAAGAGTGGTGTTGTTTGAAGATGTAATAGGAGGAAAGATATATGTGAGTGATGAATGTGATGCAAATTACTTAAGTATAGATGTGAATTTGAGCAAAGTAATGTGAACTTCAAATTGTTAGATTCCTGAAGGAAATGAGTTGAAGGTGTCTACAATCATTCAAAAAAGGATGCAAGAGTGTTGAAGCATTTATGGTGGATTATCTATTGCATTGAGAATTTTTTATCTGTGTAACATTTTTATTCTATCATCTTTGATTCTTTTTTTGGTAGTGAGCCCTAGTTGTGAGCCTTTTTGGATAGTGTGTTCTATTCTAGAAGTGAGCCCTTGTATCAGTTTTATAATTACTTATATTGTGAGCTAATCCTCACTATGGTTTTACCTCATTGGGTTTTCCACGTAAATCTAGTGTTCTCTTGTGTATGGTGTTGCTATTTTAGTTTTTGTTATCTACATTTCATGATTAATCAATTTAACATAATAAGGGTTTAATGAATGCTTGTGAATTTGATTATTGTTGAGGGTTTTGATATTTTAATTTCCTACAATTGATTCACCCCCTCTCTCAATTATCATGTTCATTCAACAATTGTTCTTATAGAAAGGTTCCTTGGAGAAGAGCTTAACCGCTTGAGGTAGATCTAGAATGGCAAACAAGTTGGATTTCCCTAGATTTGATGGCACATACCATGCCTTCTAGAAGACAAATATGGAAGGATAGCTAGAATCTCATGGGTATGAGATTGAAAAGTCTATAAAGAATCAATATACTATACCTACGAATGGTCCAAGTACAAGTGATGAAATCAAGGCACATGAGGTAAATGCTAAGGAAAGATTTATTCTTGTGAATAGTCTTTCAAATTTTGAATTGGTAAAAGCTATGAATCTTAAGACTACTAAATAAGTTTGGGATAAGCTTGAGAGCATTTATGAAGGAGATGATAAGGTCAAATAAGAAAATTTACAAAATATGAAGGTACAATTTGAGACCTTGTGAATGTCAGAAGATGAAACAATTACAACCTACATACAAAGAGTTGATGAGCTGGTAAGTGCTATGAGAGGTCTTGGTGCACTAGTCAAAGAACCTAGGGTGGTAAAGAAAGTTCTAAGATCTCTTCCCGATTCTTACAATGAAAAGGTATTTTCTATCGAGGAAGTTACAAATTTTAATACTTATTCTAGAGATTAGTTGATTGGTACACTAACTTAATTTGAAATGAGAAAACATGGCTTGAGAAATGGTACAAAAGTGGAGACTGCTTTCAAGGCTGGAAAATCAGAAAAGATTGAAGATTCAAATGGAGAAAATCTTGATGATGTCGAAGATAAATTTGTAAGAAGGATGAAAAAGGGAAACAATAATTATAAAGGTAACTACATTTCAAATGTTTTAGCTCTAGAAATATAGGCCATTATGCTTCAAGGTGTCCAAACAAAGTTGTGAAAAATAAAAGTAAGGAGAATGAAGGAAAGATGATTAAAAGGAGTTACTATGTTAGAGAAGATGCTGGTATTTTTGATGATGAATTTGATTATGGAAATGATGATGAAAATGAATGCTTGTTCTTTGCTTTAAAAGATGAATCTACTTCTGCTAACTCTAAAAATTGTGTGAAGGAAAGTATTCTAAAGAAGAAGGATAAGGTAGAAGGTACTTTGGTTTTTTCTTTTCATGTTAAACAAGATAAAAACTACTGGGTTGTTTGACAATGGATACTCTAATCACATGGCTGGAGATAAAAGTAAGTTTGTTAGACTTGAAAAGTATGATGGAGGATTAGGTAAACTTGGAGATGATTCAGGAGCTATGATTTGTGGAATAGGTTTAATCAATTTTTATGGCAAGCATAATATTGAAGATGTTTACTATGTTAAAGGTTTAAGGCCTAATATTTTGAGTGTTGTAAAAATGTGTAGCAAAGGATATAATCTTGTGTTTAAGGATGAAATATGTGAGATCAGAAATGGGTCCAGAACTGTGATTGCCGCTGGTAAGAGGGCAGATGGAAATATCTATCAGCTCAAGGGTGTTGATGGTCATTACTTTATGTCTTAGATTAATGAAAGTTGGTTATGAGAATGGAGGATGTGTCACATGAATTTTGACAATTTGGTTAGAATCAGTTCAGTTCATGTAGTGAGAGACCTACCAAGAATTACAAAGCCTATCAATGTCATTTGCAAAAATTGTCAATTTGGAAAGAAAATAAGGAGTAGCTTCAAGGGAAAGGAACAATCTACTATTGGCTACTAGAATTAATACATACAAATCTTTGTAGACCTACATGGGCGAGAATTCTTCAAGGTGACATGTATTTCATGCTTTTTATTGATGATTACTCTAGAATGACATGGGTTACTTTTCTTAGAGAGTAATATGATGCACTAGATAGATTCAAAGCATTTAAAGCTATGGTTGATAATGAATTGGATTTGAAAATAAAATGTTTGAGGTCTGAAAAAGGTGGATAATTCAACTCCGATTAGTTTAACATGTTTTGTGAAATTTATGGAATAAAGAGGCACAAGTATTTGCCCCTAGAACTCCTAAAAAAATGGAGTAGTTGAATAGAGAAACCAGACTGTTCAAGAAGTTGTTAGGACTATGATGCAAGAAGCTAACCTACTAGAAGTCTACTAGAGATAAGTAATTCACATTGATGTTTACATACTTAACAGAGTTCAAGCCAAAGCTAACAACACAAAGACTCCCTATGAGTTGTGGTATGGAAGGATTCCTACTATCAAGTACTTTAGAGTATTTGGAAGTGAGTGTTATATCAAAACAAATGAAGAAAAAATAGGAAAGTTTGATACAAGGTTTGATGATGGAAAATTCCTTGGATATTCTACTAAAAGAAAATCTTACAAATGTTATAAGAAAAGGCTAAGAAATATTGTTGAAAGTGAAAATGTTAAGGTTGATGAAGATGTGAAAAAGTCAATTGTTGTAGATGGATATGTGTCAGATGAACCTACTTGTGGAGAAGAAGAAAAAGAAAAAGCTAAAGATAAAGAAGTGCAGAATGGAGAGGAAGAAGCTTCAAAAAAGACCCCTAAGACCCCTAAGTATGTGCAAAAGAATCATTCTAAAGAACAAATCATTGGAGACAAGAGGAAAGGAGTATTGACAAGAAGTAGAGCTATTGAAGCTAAGGTAAATCTATGTTTACTCTCTAAAGTTGAACCTAAAGTAGTAAGTGAGGAATGCAAAGATGAACATTGGATGAAGGAAATGGAAGGACTTATGTAGAATGAGAAAAATTAGACTTGGGAATTGGTTCCTAGACCGACAAACAATAACATAATTAGAACTAAGTGGGTATTCAAAAACAAACTGAATGATAATGGAGAAGTGATAAGAAATAAGGCAAGACTTGTATGTAAGGGTTACTCACAAGTGGAAGGAATAAAATTTGAGGAAACATTTTCTCCGTTGGCTAGGATGGAAGATATTAGAATATTTTTTCATTTTCAGCATATAAGGACTTTAAAGTTTATTAGATGGATGTGAAATTTTCTTTCCTAAATGGTTAATTGGAAGAAGAGGTTTACATGGAACAACCGAAAGGATTTCAGTTGTCAGATCAGTTGGATATGATTTGCAAATTGAGAAAGGAATTATATGGATTGAATCAAGCTTCTAGAGCTTGGTATGCAAGGTTGGATAGATATTTGATACAACAAGGATTCAGTAAAGGTACCACAAATAGTAATCTTTAGTTCAAAATTGAGGAAGATAAAATCTAGATAGTGGTTGTGTATGTGAATGGAATTATCTTTGGAGAAAACAAAGCTATGTGGAAGAAATTTGTAGAAGAAATGTAGATAGAGTTTTAGATGCCAATGTTTGGGGAGATGAATTTCTTTCTTGGGCTACAAATCAATCAAACAGATAAAGGAATTTTCATTTCACAGTCAAGGTATGTCAAGGAGATATTGAAGAAGTTTAGAATGTAAGACTCCAAACTGGTATGTGTTATGATGGTGACTAGTTGCAAATTGAATAAGGATGATAAATCACCTAAGGTTTATCAGAGCAAGTATAGATATATGATTGGTGGACTATTATATCTAACTGCTACTAGACCGGATATCATGCATGTAGTTTGTCTTGTGGCTAGATTTCAAAATCCTAAAGAGACACATGTTGCAATAGTGAAGAGGATATTTAGATATTTAAAAGGAACTCTTGATTATGGCTTATGGTATCCTAAGGATACTGATTTCACATTAAGTGCTTACAAAGATGCAAATCGGGAGCTGGTTGTGTTGATGACATAAAAAGTATAATTGGCGGGGTATTATTTCTTGGATATAGATTGGTGTCATGGTTGAGTAAGAAGAAGGATTCAGTTTCTTTATCCACTACATAGGTTGAGTATATTGTATCAACATATTGTTGCACATAAGTATTATGGATGAGATAGACATTGAAGGACATCAAAGTAATGTATGATGAGCCTATAGCTATCCTTTGTGACAATACAAGTGTAATTAACATTTCAAAGAATCCAGTGATGCATTCAAGCACAAAGAATATATCAATCAAGTATCACTTTCTGAGAGAGAAGGTTATGGAGAATGAGGTGAAGCTTGAATATGTACCTACAAAAGATCGGATTGCTGACATATTTACTAAGGCTCTTCCTAAGGATACTTTTTAGTATCTTCGGGAGAATTTGGAGGTTATTGCCCCTCCTCTAAACTATATGCATATGGAGATGCATTAGTCGATTGGATCTATGGATTCATCTCATGTCTAGATTGATTTTGGTGGATGCCTCTCAGGAGGAGTAGGTAGTGTCATGTGTTGTCATTGTGTAGAGTTATTGATTTGGTTGGGTGTACTCCTTAGGGGGAGTATTCAGAGCAAGTATCTTGGTTCAATGTCAAAGGGGGAGAACAATGTAAAACATTTTATCCTTTTTCATTAATGTCAAATTGGGATAAATAATCATGTGAAAGATTTTATCTATAGAGGGGGAGAGAAAAGAAAATCATAAGAAGTGTAATCAGAGTTGTTGTGTTGTCTTTGATGGTTTTTGAAATCATGTGTTGCCATAAATGAAAAAGGGGGATATTGTTGCAAGTATGAAGGTTTTGTCATTGATTTCAAAAATTTGGTGTTGTCATTGATGTAAACTATGTGTTGAGGAAGGTTGTTGCATGATGAAGATGTTGAGGATATTGAGAAAATTGTGAAAAAGAGGGAAAAATTTTGTTACAGGTTGTGTGCATGTATAGTTGAGATAGAGAGGAAGTGTTGTGAGTACATGGATCTATCTTTGTGTTGTAGTTTCTAGAGATGTGTTGGAATAAAGTAATGTGCTAAGATGGTGTCCTTGGTACTTGGTTTCCAATTGATTTTGAGAAATTTTGATAAACAAAGAAAATAGTGTTGTGCAAGTGTTCAAAATGTGCTCTGGGATATGCTTCATGTTTCTTCTATTTTCATGCAATTCTCATGAATATATGATATGTTGTTCAAGGTTGTTATTAGTTGATATATCTAGAATTTGGGTTTCTGACTCACTGTGCAGAGTGAGATATGTTCACTAGTGTGTGAACTAGTTTTTGAGTGTTATTTGTTGTGTTCTAGGAGAAATGTATTTTCTCTACATTTATCTGCATTTTGGTTTCAGGTTGTGTAGATTTGGGAAGTTGCTTATAATTTTTTATCTTTCAAAATTCAATTTTTCACTTAATATGGTACAATACAGTGTGTGTTTCATGTGTCAGAGTGTGTATAAGGTTAACCAGATATTTTGGGTTGAAGTATTTCTATGATGCGAGTTTAGATGAATTCTTTGTTGGATCTTAGGTAGTTTTTGGATTATTCTAGATCATGTTCAAGTGAATTTTGCTGTCCAAAATTTTTAGATTGATTTAAGGAATCATGTACTTAATTTTTTATGGTGTTTGCACAAGTATTGGTTGACCTAATGTTAACACTGCATGTGAAGCCTTTCAAAGCTTGTGAAAGTGTGTGGAGGTGTGTTAGGATTAGTTTGGGTTCTAACTAAGGATTTATATGGTTCATCTTCATTCCTATCCACTGTGGGAATGTTTGGGTGTTGACCTAATTTTAAATTTTAAATGTAAAGGATGTGTTGCCGATCTTGGAGAAGGTTTTCAAGGTGGAGGTTGATATAAATAAGATTGGTATTGTTTGAATATGTAAGAGGAGTCAAGATAGATGTGAGATATATGCAAGTGATGAATGTGATACAAATTAAAAAAGTATAGATATGAATTTGAGCTTATCAGTGTGAACTTCAAAGTGTTGGATTCCTGAAGGCAGTGAGCTAAAGGTGCCCGCAATCATTCAAACAAGGTTGCAAGAGTGTTCAAGCATTTTTGGTGGATTCTCTGTTGCATTGAGAAGTACATTTCTCTTCTATCTTCTTTGTTTCTTTCAATGGTGGTGAGCCCTAGCTGTTAGCCTTTTTGGACAGTGTGTTATTCTGGCAGTGAGCCCTTGTATCCATTTTGCAATTACTTATATTGTGAGATAATCCTCACTGTGGTTTTTCCCTCACTGGGTTTTCCACATAAATCTGGTGTTCTCTTGTGTATGGTGTTGTTATTTCAATTTTTGTTAGTTGCATTTCATGATTAATCACTTTAACAAAATAAGGGTTTAATGAATGCTTGTGGATCTGATTACTGTTGAGGGTTTTGATATTTTAATTTGCTACAACTGATTCAACCCCCCTCTCAGTTGTCTTGTTCATTCAACATGACATACAAGGAGTTATCATGCAAGAGGGAAGACCCTTAAAATTTGGAATTCAACAAATCCAAGAAGAGAATTTATTAAATCCAATTTATGAATATGAAATTATCTTTATCCTACATGTATTCAAATAATTAAGACCTTATCTAATGTGAAGACACTTTAAGGTAAATACAAATCATGATAGTCTTCAATACTTTCAATAATAGAGTTTATCATCTAAATAACAATAAAAAGTCACAAAGATGTTGGCATATGAATTTGAGATCATATATAAGAAAGGAAAGGAGAATGTTGTGTTTGATGTTCTATCTAGGAGGAACAATCTCACATACTCACTATTGTATGTTATTTATATATTATATGTAGATTTTACATGTATGAAGCATAAGATAATTGTAAGGACATGAATACTAAAATTATCATTGAAAAATATAACATGATGTGTGTTATAAAAAAATATATGGAAATGAAATACTCTATGGTATAGGGATAGTTTTTTTTATAATATAAATCAATCCTTAATTTTAGGTTTTAGGAAAATGCTTCTCAAATAGGTGGAAACTTGGGATTCTTAGATACTTATCATTGAATCAAGCAATATTTTTATTGGGATGGGCTTAAAGTGGATGTCTATAATTTTTTAGCAGAATGCATGGTATGATAGAAAAATAAATGTTGGGGGGTGAGGGGAAATCCATACTTCAAGGATTATACAACATCTATCTATTCGAAGATAGAGGTGGGAAGAGGTATCCTTGGATTTCATAACAATTTTAACTATTTTTTAAGGAAAAAATATTAATTTGTGGTTGTTGTGGATTGAATCACCAAATATACACATTTTTGTACTTTGTCACATCCATTTGTAGCAAGTTGTATAGAAATAGCCTCTATAAATACCATTCAAAAGCTATGCTAGACTCCAAAAATCATAGTGAGTGATCATGATCCTTTATTTACAACTAATTTTTGGACTAACTTATTCTCATGTTTAGGAACTCAACTTTCATGTAGATCATCTTATGATTTGAATAAAATGGGGAAGAAAAGGTGGCCAACAAGTACTTTGAAGGGCATCTCTATTTTTTGTTTCAAATAAATAAGATAAATGGATATAATGATTGCCACTAGTAGAATGTTGGTATAGAACTTCTTTGCCCACTTCATTCAAAATGTCTCCATTTTAGAAATATATGGGTACCATCCACCATAAATCACCCTATTATTATGGGAAAACCAAAAAGTTAAAGAATTTTAAGAACACATTCAACACCAATAAGATGCATTGTCTACCCTCATGTAGAACTTGAAAATGGAACAAAATATAATGAAGCAAAATGTTGATCAAAACTATAGTGAAATAAATTTTGAAGTAGGAGTTTGGTTCTTTATGTGATTACAACCATATAATCATATGTTACTAAATTAATAGAATAATTATATTAAGAATGTAACTAAGTATTATGGCCCTTAGAAGGCTTAATATCTAGGATTGGTAGTATGGCATACAGATTGGAGTTACCTAAATCAACAAACATACATTCAATCTTCCATATTTTTAGATTGAAGGTCATTAGATAAAGATTTTTAGCCTAGAATAGTTTAAAAGATATTTATAAATAGGGAAAATGATTTTTGAAACTAAGGGATTCCTTCACACACACACACACACACTAAGAGGCCATAGATGAGGGAAACCACAAATTATTTGATCAAGTGGAAGAATTCTCTAGTTATCTAGATGTTGCATGGAAAAATGAAGATTTCATGTAAAAAATTCCACAGTTGATATGTGTTAAGGACAACACTTCTCTAAAGAGGGGAATTCTACACACTTACCCATTGATTATATTGGGATATGTGTGCCATCCTTTGGCTATCATAACCCTTAACTATGCCATATAATCATTCATGTACATTTTTGTATAAGTAGTCTAGTTAGCCAAGGTTCCATCCAAGGTAGAAGTATGGAATATATAGGAGGTAGTGAGTAATGGTTGATCCTCATAGTTTGAATTTTGTTCTTATTGAATACTACTACAAAGTTTCCACCTCAAAGTGGATTATTATTAAAAGAATTTGCTAAATTCTTCCAATTATATTCCTCTTGTGAAATTTATTTCATTAAAATTAAGGACCTTAGAAATCAACTTTTTAATACATTTGATATGAAGGACATAGGGGGGAAAATATTTTAAGAAAGGAAATTAAAAGAAACCAAGTTCACAAAAGTATTTATCTCATTAGAATAAGTATGTTAGAATTATTTTGTAGTGGTTTGCTATGCATGATTATAAATTAGTGAGTATTCCTTTACCTATAGGAACTAAATTTTTATTGAATATATATCCCAATTTGGATGATAATTTTAAGGGTATGTAAAATGGTACTTATTCTAGTGTTATTGGTAACATAATGTGTGCAATGGTTCATACTAGATTATATATTTCCCAAGCAATGAAAATTCTTAATAGGTTTATGTCTAACCATAGTAGAAATAATTAGATTTATGTTAAGAGATTATTTAGATATTTGGAGAGTAATTTTGAATATTTCTTATGTTATCATGATTGTAATGATGCGGGTAAGTAGTTTGATATATATAACTTTATTAATACAAATTGGAAAAGTGACTCAAATAGTGGTTGTGTTTCCTCTATTTGGAAAATCTATCAACTAGATAAGTAAGAGGTATAATATGCTTGATTTTTTTAAAAATAAAATAGATTTAATTACCATTGCACATTCTTAAATTATTTAATTCAATTATAAAAACTTTGTTCAAGAGATGGTTTTGATTGGAGGGTGTTCCAAGTCAAATGTGATAGTTAAATTATTATTTTATTGGCCAAAAATTGTTAGGAAATAAATGCATTATACCCAAAATATTAAATCCATTTCCTACATAACCCCATTATAGAAAAGAATTCATGCAAGATTTTAAAATAACCATAATGCATAGATCAAATAGAAAAACCACAAGATAACACTATATACCCTAGGAAAACCCTCAATATGGAAAAACCCAACCTCCAAAAGTATCTATGCTCTATAAATTACTCAATAATAAAATAGTATATGCACTCACAAAGTTATAATGAATACTTATGAAACATCAATCATCTCCTATGCACTCTTCATTTTTCCAAGAATGAATCCACACATCTTGTTAGCTCTCAAAAACACAGGTTTGAACCACGAAAGGTTGCCAAGCTTTCACAGTGTTTCAGGGTAACAGAACAAGGTTTGAAACAATCAAACCTTCTACTTTTCAGGTGCTGCTAGACCTAGGCGGGTGTACCTAACTAAATAATGCAGACTTGACTTATGATTATCTTTCTGAAATGCTTTTGTCCACAATGGCAGATTACAGTGAACAAAACGAAAGCAAACTTGATAGCAACTTCCAGATCTAAAACCTAAAATACTTAATTAACTGATAAAAGAGATTAAATGAATTCGAATAATGAAATTGCAGAGACTAGTGCCTTGTTGGGTATGCAGAGTCAAACAAAACAGAGGTGAGCAAGTTATTCTGGCAGAAAATCAAATTGTAGGCATATGATCTGTTTATAACTTGTATAAACAATGCAAGATTATGATTACTAAGCTCTACTTTAAGAATCTAGATGAATTCCCCCTGATTACTGTGATCAATAGAAAGGATTTAATCCCTACTTGAGAGAACCAGTGAATTAATCACATAGATACAACAAATGTGCACCGATAAACTGAGAATAAACTTGTTATTTCAATTTAAACAACTAGAAATAATCAACTTGGAGACAACTTTAGCAATACTTTTCAATAAATTCAACATACAATTGATACCAGAAACAACCTGCCACATTAGCTAATTTTATTTGAAACCACCATTTGAAATCATGCACATAGTCTCTGAAAAGAGAAAATTATCCTACTGTAGCCATCTGACTACCTACTGCATTTTATCTAAAATCTGATGATGTTCAATTACAATCGGGGTGCATATTTATACACCAGTATGAGAAAAACATCAAAATAAAAATATCATGTCGGCCTCCAATAGATTCGGGCTCAAAATATGTCGGCTTGCAACGGTTATTCAAAGAGATTCATTACATTAGCCATAGGAATCGTAATCTACTATTTAATTGAATCCACATGTCGGCCACAACAATCGAACACCATTATTCATCAGTGAACAATCGCTGTGACACATTGGCAGTTATGTCAGAGGCAATTCAATCATTGATATCTCGTGTGCATATCGCTGTAGCTCACTCAGGTTGGGGAGATATCATATTGACTTCACATTGTTTCACCGAGAGTTGTCCATTTTACCCTATGTCACCGTGATCTCCCAACTATCCTGCCGACCAAGCCACCACATATTCCATTCAGCAAGAACCCAGATTCTCGCCAAGAGCATACACCGATATCAGTAGGTCACATCGAGCCATCCTCCGTTTTGTTCATCCTCGCCAAGACAACAAAATTATCTCACCGAGGGGAACCCTTGTTGTAATAGTCAGTGAGACAAACCACATTCGGGGAGACCTCACCTCGACAAGACAAACTCATGCCGATGAGTATCTACCACCCCCTCTAGTCGGCGTGACAAAACAAAGTCGCTGAGACTTCCCAATGATAGCATCCCCCTATGCCGATGAACCATCATATAAACTAATCGGGGAGACAATGAGAGTTCACCGAGACATCAGCCCTATAGCCAAAACTCCCGCCGATGAGTAACATATACCAAGCGGTCGGTGTGACAATTGATATTCGCTAAGACTTCCTGCCGATGGCCACAACCTCACGCCTATAGAACCTTTCAAATGTCGTTCGATAGGACACAGATGTTTCGCTATGACCATTGCCCGAATATGATTTCCTATACCGATAAGTATCTCATCTATCACCAAAACAAAACCAAGGTCTCACCGACAACCACCAGTAAGTAAGATCTAGTCGCCATAACAAAAGATAAGTCTTGCCGATAGGCAATATAGACTTATGAAAGCAGAAAATGTTCAATGGGTCAGGGAGACAATAGGAAACCTAGCTGATATGAACCAAAATGCAAAAAATGCATGACACAACAGATTCAAAGAGGAAATATGGAAAAATATGAGTGGAATATGCACATGGCAGGGCCAAATCAGGAAGTTCATGAGTGAAATTATATGTAAAAACATCAGATTTTTATAGTTCTAACACATCTCATGCCTTGATTCATATATGTACCCCTCAGAAGAAGACTCAATACAATGATATCCCACTTACCCATCCAACCTTAACCACTAAACATGTGCTTTATTTTATAGACACAAGCTCACTCAAATAAAACCAAGTGGTAAGATAAAACCATGTGCCTCAAAACCATGAGTATGGAAAACCATTGGCCCCTTATTTAATATCCGGTACTAAGTTTGCATATTATTAAAAATCTTTCTCTAAATATTAAATTATTATCCTATGTCTCAAACACATAAAATAACTAACACAATGCTATAATACAAATTTACAAGTGGCTCCAAATAATTACTTAGTGTGGCTAACAATATCTCGTAGATGTACTAAAAATAAATAATTATTTAATTACAAAATTATAATAAATAATTTTATGCAATGGTGTACAACACCATATGTTAACATTGTCCCACTTTTTTAACATATTTCATAAGGTTCAATAAATTAAATACATCATTATAGCTATACATGAAACCACATGAATCTTGAGCATGCTCTTACACTCCATCAAGATACCTACAATAAAATAAAAGTGACCACCATCTTAAGAAAGAATTCCTCATCCTCCAACATGACACCTATAGAAGAAAATTAACAACCCAAGGTAAATATGCACCAATCTAAGAACACAAGCATCAAATCCAAGTGATAACAAAGTCTCCAAGCTGAATTATCAAAGGTAAAACCCCACATGATTAGAAATAGCATACACAACACATACTAATGCATCTAATCATCCATACCTCCTAGGTATAAAAAACATCAGTAAACTCATGCCAACAATATATACAACCCATAAACCAAAATCATAAGCTCCCTGTATAAAACCTTCCAATGAAGAAAATACACATTCAAGAATTCCCATTGCATGGGTAGTGTCAAATCTGAATATAGAATAAGGAATATCAAGATTATCAATCAAAAATTATACCAAGGTGTGGAAAAGGATAAAAACCATGTAGTACGAAGGATAATCACAATGTTCCATAAATGCAACATTGATAGTTGCATACACTTTCACAATATATCACCATAACTCTCCTAAATTATATGAACATGAACCTCCAAAAGTAGTCGTAGAATAAAGAGAGAAAACCTATAAATCATAACATGTCCTTCTACCAACACCTCAAAGTTCTAACTTGTGTCAAGTATGAACTCATTACAACAATAGATAAAAATCCTCAACAAAACCCAACCACTCAATCTCATAGATCTAATGAAACATGTGCATCATGTAGTATCAAGATGTATGTAATCCTCTCTAACCAAGAAAGATCAAACTCAAGATATACATTTCCAAAACTAGTAAATCAACCCAATAAAGATCTCCTAGAACTCCTCATCAATGGATGACATCATAAAATAACTCATGTACACTCCTCAAATGAACCCTTTAGAACCAACTAACTATAGCTCAATATCCATATCCATGAGAAGAAAAATAAATAAAAACTCATGCTAAACAATCCTCAAATGAGCCTCCCAAAATCATCACCATGACTCAAGACTCAATACCATGAGAAAAAAAGGCATGAATTATAACACATGAAAACAAGAATGGGAAAATACAATTAAAATGATAAATTATCGAGTATACCAAGAGTGGAGAATGAGAATGCTCCTCCAATATAACCAAGTTATCATGAATCTCTCCAAGAACAATCTCCTCTATATGTCCATCATGAACTCATGTCCATATCCAAGTGAAGTCTCCTCTGACTTCTTACTCAATCCTCCAAAGAGTAATTATCTCAAGAAAATGTCTGTAATCTCAAGAGAAATCCAACCTCACCCAAGTCTCCAAGTATCCATGAGCACCTACAACTAATCACTCCATGTTGAGATTCAAATGCAACAATGCACTATCATGAAGCTCCCAAGCACATGACCACTATACTCAATACTAAGAGAACCAAAAATACCAATGTCAAAGATCCAACCATAAAATTAGGAACCCAAACTTGACATCATGACCTAACATCTACTCCTAGGAGATCACATGCACCAATGCACACATCCTAGTCTCAAGAGAACTTGTATCATGTCAAAACTCTAAGCTATCATCAAGAGTAAATCAAGAAACAATAGTAAACACACTCTAAAACCAAGAATTAACATCTCCAATCACATGATGATAACCATATCCTAACAATGAACTTGCAAATGTGAAAGAACTCTTTTGTATCAATAGGATCTAAGAGCTCCTCCAATACATCAACAAACACTAAATAAGATCATGCATCATCAAAGATTAATCCACATCATTGCCAAAATATCCCACTAAACCATGATACTAAGCTACACATGGAATCATGAAAAACATCTCCTAAATGAAGATCACCCATGGTCCACACAGACTCAACTACAATCCCAAAAAATCTAGAGAACAAGTAGAACTAAGACCTCCAAGCCAAGAAGATACAAATTTCATCAAAAAATTAGGAATCAATCCTACATCACCAAATCATCATTGTATGTCCCACTAAAATGTGTAACCAATGAAACATAGCCAATATATCACGACATTATGTTAAACCACATACTACAAGTCCCAAACACTAAAGAACCTAGCACTTTGATTATCCATCCTCTCATCTCAATGCAACATACCAATTCACAAATGACCATAGAAAATACCAACTAATAAAATCTACATCAAGACTAAAACAATACCATGGATATAGATAGTCGACATCCAAGTCATTCCACTACAAGCAATAGGTTGTACACACCTACAAAATGCATAACTCATAGATCTCCAATACTGAAACATGCAAACTCATCATCACATTAGTAACTTGCAAACCAAGATATTAAAGAAGATAATCTTGTAGATCTCAAGACTCAAACACCAAATCAACAACAAATCTAATCTTTAAAACTTATTCACAAATGAGTAGCCATAATCAAGAAACCAATCAAGCATGTAGGAGATAAGAAAAACCTCCTAACACCAAACTATAACACCACCAAAAAACCACAAAATTGATCATTTTATGTCAATGCATAAGGGTGCCTACATAACCATGACACCATAATCATCACCATCATTGTACCTTCACTTAAATCTCACCATCATGAGACTCCAAGTCTCTATGTAAGTTATCCCGCGTTCTCAAACTGGAAGAGAACTTATGTACCTATCACCATCAAAGTCCAAATCTAAATACACCTATAAAAATCTATCAACAAGAACCAAAGTTGATAATAATTTGTACCATAATAAATATCACATAAAAATATTTCACCTCTTGATTCATCTAGATGCTCATATAATCACACCTCAAATATCAGGCATCTACAAGTAATCAAACAAGTACAAACCCCTCTATACACCACAAATTTAAATTCTACCTAATTTATTGTATAGTACATTTCACATTTTCTCCAATGGCTATTTGAAATTGAAAAATTTGATTCCATATGCAAAAGTTATGACCAAATAGTGTACACAAAAATATTAACTTCCATGCCTCAAAAACTAATAAAACTAAAAAATCATGGATCCAAACCTATATCACTATATAGTTCTCAAAGAGAGCTTTCTATCAACTATTGTAAGTTGAAAATCTGATATCTTGGGTGAAACCTCTACCCAACTGAATTTTTTTCCCAATTACACTAGTTGGTGGCAAGTGGGTGGCCCTCAAGAAGCCCCACTAGTGGCCCATCAAAAGTAGTGACATGCCAATAACGCTCTGGTGGCATGTCGGTGGTGGAATTTAAAATAAATTTAAATATAGTTAAAGTATTTTGTTTTTCCCCCTCATAAGGGGTTGTGGACTAGTTACCCATGGGATTGGGAGGCCAGGTTGGGGGGTTGGCTATCATCTTGTAATGATAGTGATGGTGATAATGTCGTTGGACCTATCAACCCACTAGGCATGGCAAGGTCGTGGGGGTCTACGAACCCCCACACATTTAATTTTTTAAAATAATTTTAATTTTTTTTATGAAATATTTATTTATTTATTGAACACCTCTTTATAGAAATTTTGCAATCGTACAAGGAAAGGGCAAAAAAAAATCATTTTTTATAGTGGCCAAAATAGGGTAAATTTTATATGAATCTTTGTTTCTCAACCATCTTAGATCCAATGGTGAGGTTCATTTCATCTCAAGATGTCATTTGTGAAACTTCCTCTATAAAACCCTTATATGAAACCCCATTCTAAGAAACCCTTTTGATCTAAATTTTCCAAGCCCTAGATCTATAACAAACTAAATAAATCTACAAACCAAAAAATCCCAAATCTACAAAATAACACCTACACAATGTGTCCATACCTTGTAATGCCTTAGATTTTTCCTATATTTCCATGGATTCAACTTTTCACCAGATCTACTCAAATAAGGGTTATATAAAACATAGGAGCTCACACCTCCCACAACCATGAATAAATATTTGATTCCACTTGTTTGGAAATAAATGCATTATACTTTGAATGTTAAATCCATCTTCTACATAACACTATAAGAGAAAAATATGCATGCAATATTTCAAAATAACCATATTGCATATATCAAACAAACAAGCCACAAGATAACACAAGATATACCCTAGAAAAACCCTCAAGAGGGAAAAATCACACCTCCAAAATTTTCCATACTCCATCTATTATTCAACAATAAAATAATGCATGTACTTACATAGTTACAATGAATGCTTTTGAAACATCAAACCTCTACTATGCACTCTCCATGTGTCCAAGTATGAATCTACACATCCCATGTCATGCTTCACATATGCAATCCTAATAAGAAGACACAATACAATGATAGCCCACTCACCCAGCCAACTTTAACCACTAAACATGTGTTTGATTTTATAGACACAAGCTCACAAAAATACAACCAAGTGGTAAGATAAAACCATATGCATCAAAACCATGAGTACACAAAACCATTGAACCCTCATTTAAAATATTGGGTACTAAATTTGCACATTATTAAATATTTTTCCCCAAATATTAAATAATTATCTTATATCTCCCACACATAAAATAATTAACCCAATGTTACAATACAACTTTACAAGTTTCCCCAAATGGTTACCTAGTGTGGCTAACCACATCTCCTAGGTGTACCGCAACTAAATAATTATTTAATTATAATATTATAATAAATCATTTTATGTAATGGTGTACAACACCAAATCCTAATAAGAATCACATCTATAATGCTCATACTAATGAAATTTACATTCAATATAACAAAAATCATGAGATTGTGTAGAATGATAAGGTCATGATTCAAAAGGTTGAGACTTTGTTTAATCTTGTAGGTTCACTTACAGTACTAGCCAGCAAAAATAAGTTATCTTGATGTACAGAGGTCATGAGCCTTGTTCATGTACTTGATTCATTTAATTTTTTCTACTTATATTATTGTAGTGTATAATATCAATTAGGATAATTTTAGGATTAAGGTGATATTAACCTTACAAATCTTATGTACTCCATGAGTCTCCAACACCTTAGGAATGGGTTATGGGTGATTGAATGAATTATTTACTAATTATTTTCTCTCAATTTACTTTAATATTAGTTTTAATATAATTGAATAATGTAGGTTACACATTAAGTGGTAGGTTACTTATGAAAATGATAGTAATTGAGTGTTTTACATGTAAACGCATATCCTTCTCATTCTTAGGTGCTAGGAGAGAGACTATAGCATTTTTTTTTATGATAGATGGGTGTTTTATGAGATGTAATATTAGAAATGGAGTGATATTTTTTCAGATGTAGGAGTTCTTATTCATATATGTTACAATTATGGTTTTCTATTCTTGATTGGATTAATGAATTTTCATATGGGGTTCATAAATTTTTATCATACTATGGGTTTGATGGTTTTGGTTTTGGGAAACCATTAATGATTTTCCCCCTTTGGTTCTCTATGAATCGGATGCCTTATATATTTGTTTTATGGGTAATTTTTAAGTGAGGACTATTGCATGATTAAAATATTATCATATTGAAGGGAGAAAGTTAGATGTATTTATATAACATTGTTATTGGATTAATACAAACTTGTATTCTCTTTGATGGTGGAATTTTTCCCTAAAGGGTTTCTCCATATACATTCAATTTATGAGTTTTCTTTCATGTTCTTATTGATTTTATTACTAGTTGTACCATCAAAAATTATACTCCATTTTAGGTGAAATCATAATTTCATGCTTTGTTTGGAACTGACTTGAGTGACCTTCTCATCAATGCATTTAGAAATTATCTAATCATGCCCTAATTTCCTAAATTATGCATTTTGTGGCCCATTTAATAATTTATCAAGAAATAAAATATGAAAAATAAAAGTAGACATTTAATATTTTTCCCCCAATACTTCACATCCCGAAAAATAGGGCCTAGAAAAAGGTACTCTTAGTGGCCTTGTCCTCCTAATTTGACCCCAAATTTTAATATGTTAAGGTTGGTAATTTATTATTTGAATTTCAAATCCTAAATGTTAACTATTGGGATTTAATTTGTGAGAAATTAGATTAACTGCATATAAATACCTATTCATTTCATCATTTAAAGAGAGGACAAGAAGAACAATAAAAATAATACTAAGACAATTGCGTTTTTTGAAAATAGATTTGAATTTGTAGGTTTTTAAGGATATTTTTAGATTTGATCAAGTTTTATTCAATGATTGGAGTTTGATGCCAATAGAAGGACATGATGGAATCTAGGTTTGGAAAGTGATCTTGGCCATTTTCTACAACCTAATGACTTTTTTTCAAAGTGTTATCATCTTCAAGCTTCATATTACTTGCTGCCCAAAGTGAGGTATCATTGTGTTTTAGATTTCTCTAAGGGTATTTGACTTTCTCTTAGGTTGATCTTATCATTTTCATTTAGGAATCCTTCTCTAACATACTTGAGTAGTATTTTATGAATTTTAGCTCATTACAACCTTAGACACACTTAAGGTTAGGAGCACACACATTTTATCAATAAATTCATTGGTTATTTATGGAGGTAGAAATACTAAAATAGAGGTTTGACTAAGGAAAAATCCTATATAGCCACCCACATCTCTTTTCCAAATTTATGCAGGTTTAGATTTGAAGATGGAGATCACAAAGTGAGGTAACATAAGGCATATAGAGAGCTCCAATTCCACTTTTTTAGATTCAAGAAAAGTCAACTCAGACAAGGGCACCCTGGGCAGCCTTGTCTAGAAAAATTTGGCTAAAATTTACATACCAGGTACACAGTGCTCTACTCTTTCCAAATATACTATTGAAATTTGGTTTTACAATTTCTCTATTATAGAAAAGTTACATTTTCAGATTAGGTCTCATAGTCTAACTAGGTCAATAAAATCAAATTAATTCTAATAAATCTTGAAGACATTAAAGGATCATATCCAGGGTTGATTTGACTCACCTTTGAGGGTGGAAGTCAATCTAATTCCCTTGCTGATTTGCATCCTAATGTTCTTTGAAAAAGGATTGATGCTAGTGGTCTAATCATTAGACCTAGGATCCATTTTTCAACAAAACATTTAGGTGAACCTGACATTTTGAACATCATTTACATGATTATCAAAATTTTAGAAATCATAGCCTTTTATTTGCAAAAAGGTGTCTTTGCATTTGAAGGAAAAAGTGTCATTTTACTTGATTTGGTGTAAATTTTTGAAAAATTATTTCATTTCACTATTAAAAATTATCAAATCTATAGGGGAATTGCATGAATTTTTTGAAGCATTGCATAATTGGGTTAAATTAGCTTTCATTTTTACAAAATCTTAAAACCCTAGTTTTTTATACTACATTGTAATTTAAAAATTTATTAAAACAACAAATTTAGTTTCAAATCTGAACCAAAACACTATCGAACATCAATTACCTATCCTTAGTGCCTCAGGACCTAAAATTTTAGACAAATTTCAAGCTAGACTAGAAAACCCTAGGCACCATTGTATAGATAAAATTTCCTTAGATTTTAGGTGCATAATAATATCTACTGTCTTTCTACAAATCTAGACTTTGATTTCAAGATCC
>VDFB02040357.1:0-51143 GCA_007258455.2 Sequoia sempervirens | reverse complement strand
CTGGAAGAATGACACAAAGAGAGTGAAAACAAAAGAATAATTTATTTATTTTGGGTCAACATGGAAGAGACATTGTGGTTTAAATGATTTTCATCATCCCCAAAAGGGAAACACAAGCAAATGAAAAGGAGAACAAAAATGGAAAAATATTTTGGGTCAACATGAAGGAGACATTTTGATCTCAATGCCTCGCATCATCTCCAAAAGGAAAACAAAAGAAAAGACATAGTAAAAGGAAAAGGGACCATTTGGGTCAACATGGAAGACACAGAGGGCGTCTCAATGCTTTGCGTCATCCCCAAAAGGGAAACACAAGACAAAAGTGAAAAAGCAAAAGCAATGTATGACATATAGAAGAATGAAGGTACATATAGAGGAACTGCGCAAAGAGAGAATATTAAGCACACATTATAGGGGAACACATTACACACATGCAATCACACCAAAGAAAAGAAAAATAAAAATAAAAATGTAAAAGGCTAGTAGGGAAAATGCAAGTCAACCATCTAACAAGTCATCTACCTCCCAATCATGTTTAGTGTATTGTGAGGGTAGTTGACTATCCAAGGGGACAATTACAAGTGTTGAACTAGGGGAAGTACCAGGTTCATCACTATGGATAGGAGATATCTCAATGAAGCTCATAGATGAGGAAACAATGTTTTAATTCATCATGTATCTCGTCATCATTTTTTGTTGTTTCCTCATCGTCATCTAAGTTGATCACAACAGGAGGACAAATGGTAATTTCCAATGAAGGATGTATCAAGAGTCTCTATTGTTGGATCAGATAATTTTTTTGTGATGGTTGTGTTGTACTATTTTGTGGTGGGTCAGGAGGAGGAGGTTGGTCGGGTATTGCTTCTGTCAAATGTGGATTTTTATTTTCTTTGTTTTCTTCTGCATGTAACTGACGAACAAGGGATGATGACACCTATGCACTCTAGCACCTTGGTTTCTTTTAATTCTATTTTGAATTTGTTTAGGAGTAAGATCTGGTTGATCCACAATAGGCTCCTTTTCTTCCCAAGGGGGAGGAATGGAAGGAACCAAAGGAGGTGGGTCAATCACTTCCTCTTTCGCTCTATAAACTTGTTTAATGCAAGGAGGCATGACGAGGTTGGTTTTAGTATCTCTTGGGAATTTAGATGATGAAGGTGAATTGTTTATTGTTGGTTGCTCTAAAGGTGGTAATGTTTGTTTAGGTTTAGAGTCAAGTTGAAGCATTGTCTCATCTAATATAGGAGTGTCAGAAGTAGATGGGGATTGGTTGCAGAGGGACAATTTGGCAATTTTCTTTGCTTTAAACTTTTGATAAGCAACGAAAAATAAATCTCTGCGAGGGGTGATGGGTTCCATAGGTTCAGGTGGGATGGATTCCAAGGAAAAATTACCTTTAGAAGACAAAAAATTAAAGCCACTATGGTGTACAATGAATATCTCATTGTCAAGCATAAACTTTAAACATTTGTGAGTGACTGAAGGGACAACTTTCATCGAGTGAAGCCAAGGATGACCTAGCCACATATGAAACTAATGTGACTGTGGAATGATAGAGAATGTTACATCCAATGTTTTAGGTCCTATCTATAATGGGTGAATTACTGATTCAATAATCATAGTGATAAAGATCATGTAATACCAAAAATTCTTCCATGATCACACTCTCACCATAGGTGGGATCTATTTATATCCCATTGGTGGGCTTATCATAGATGCAGTCAGCTATGTAAAGAGGACCATCAGGAAGGTTTTTAAGTATATCGTGAGAAGAAAAAATAATATCAAGATATTTTTTAGTTTGACCCTTACAAGGGATAATGTCTATCATTCCCATCATTTCATCAATAGGATTAACATGTGTAATATTTGGAGTAATATCATGATGTTCATCATTTGTATCAAAATTCATCACATCATTGTTTGAAGGTTCACTGGATTTGAAAATTGAAACATTGTGTTTAGGCATTGGGTTGGTACAAATTTGAAAATTTTGGTTGGGAGGGGTGATATACTTATTGTCCTAATCATTGACACCCACAATGGATAGATGACTAAAATCAATGAGGTCTTGCAATAAGTGTTTGAGATGCTTGCATTGTTTTGTGTCATGTCCATTTTGGCGATGAAAATGAAAAAAATCATTTGTTTTAAATGTGGGGGGTAAAGGCTTGGTAGGATCAGGTGGTTTGACTATAGAAAAAGTGATCATTGTATCAGTTGATTCATTGTGTTATGGAGGGTATCAAGTAAAGGGGTAAATTATCTCTTCAAGTCCCCATAGGTAAAGGGAACAATTTCTTTAGTGGCTACCACTTGAGTATTAACGGGTTGAGTTGGTTGTGGAGGAGGGGGATTGAACTATAAGAATCCTTTGTTTGGTTTTCTAATTTTTTATGAGTTGTTTTGGTTGCTTTGTTTAGACTTCTCAACTCCGTTAGAAGTGGATTTTGCATCACGACTAGTAACCGGTTTGTGATAGTCACAAAGAGTTGTGCATAAATGCATTAAAGAAGGAAATTTAATCATGGTCAATTTATCCTGAATGTGAGTTTGCAATTTTTCAATAAACAACTTTTGGAGATGTGAATCAGGAACCTTGACATCTAGTTGAGCATACAATGATTGATAGCGTGAGATGAAATTAGTTACTTTTTCATCCACATTTTGTTTACACCTCATTGAATCAGCCATTGTCTTCTTGGGAGTCATATGGACTTGGAAATGACTTATAAAGGCATCAAAAATCTCATTAAATGAATGAATTGAATGATTGGGCAGAGAGGAAAACCACTCCAAGGAAGTATCCTTTAAAGTCCTAGGAAACAGTTTAGCTAACAGTTTGTTGTCAAGGACAAAATCACTACATAAGGTGGTATAGGCATTGACATGATTAGTAGGGTCTCCTTTACCTCCATACTTCTCAAACCTAGGCATCTCAATTCCTTGTGGCATTAGTGTTCTTAATATTTCCAAAGAGGGTGGGCTACTATGGACATAGTATGTGGGTGGTGCATTTTGGCTTTGGTTTATGGTGGATACTTGGTTTTGCATGGAAGAAACAGTGTGGAAGAGTTGTGTTATGAGAGGGTCAGTGTAAGTGGTATGAGGTGGAAGAGATAATGGTGATGGAGTGTAGGTGGTGTTAGGACAAGTGAAGGGGAAACTAATAGGGGTGAAGGTCGTGGAGGATGGAACGTTCGATGCCACAAAAGAACTAGGAATGCTAGTGGGAATAGAAAAAGAAGGAGTCACATGACTAACTTGTTGCATGGTTGTTGTAAATTGAGGGGTGGTATAGGTGGGTATGGATGTTGTAGTTGAAGGAGGAGGAATATGAGATCATCCTTGGCTAACCACAATGTTTACTAGTTGAGATGTGCCAGATGGGGAAAAAGCATGTTTTTGATATATCTCAACATTTTTTTTCATAACATCTAATCATTCATCACTTTCAAGCATTCGATGGATGTATTATATAGCAGGAATGGCAATAGTTGAAATGTTTTCAAGACACAAGTTATGTTGGAGATGTTCTAAGTCCTCATGAATGTTAACTACTTTATCTTGCAGAAGGGAATTAATTTTTGTGTCAACATGCATTGTAGGGGAAGGAAAAGGTGTACTGGTGGTAGTTTCCATGCCTAATGCACCATTGTCAATACTAGGAGTAGGAGCTCTCGATAACCCAAGGTCCACAACGAATGTGCTATCATGGGAAGCAATGAGTCAGGAACTTCGCCTCACTAAAGTATTATCAATAGTGCACCAAACACTCATAAAAATACCACAAAAGGCAGGGTGGATGCAAATAGGAATGTAGTAATAGAGAATAGAAATGCAGAAAACACTCTGAAAATGACATAAATTTTTGTGCAAGAAGTGCAACTAGACTGATTCGCCTAGGGTGGTGAATGATTCCAAGGGTGATTTTTTTTGTGATTTTTTAGAAAATTTAAAATGATTTTTATGCTTTTCTGATGCAAAACTAGGATGAAAATATAGAATTTTAGTATTTTTAAAATTTTGAAGTGCAAAATGAAATCTATATGAGATATTCACTAATGCAATGTTGGAAACCATGGGATGCAAAAATAATGCAAAATCTAATGCAATGAGTCCTAGGACATAAATGCGGATATAAATCAGAAAGATAATGTTCAATATGCAAGTTCACCAAAATGAACCGTAGAATTTTGGTGGTTTAGGATGCTATGACTCTCTTGCTCAATTAGGGTTTTTCAGCTAAAGGAGAGAGATAGACCCTACACAAAATCTATGTGGTTCACTCAAAATAATGCAAGTATAATGAAATTATGTCTAAATGCAATGATATAAATGTAAAAACTTGATAAAATGGATTGATTATTTATACAAAACCTAAGAAATATGAAGTGTTTAAAAACAGAGTGTGATGTGTAAACATGAACTAGAAACATGCACAAATGAAAACAAAACTTAATGAAATTGAATGGAGTGCACCTAGAGATAGAATGCTAATGTTGGAAGGCTATGGAATGTTTCAGAAATCACTATTGATGACCACTAGGACTCATTCGCCATTGATGGTGAATCAATCCTCATTCTGGTAAATTCTACTAAAACAAGTTTTAGGATGTCGGGAGAAAAAAAACCTCATAAAAACTTTCTCCAACCTGGTAGTGGGACTCATTCGCCACTGGTGGTGAATCAGTCTACTACAAAAATCTACAAATTCTAAAGTCAACTCTGTGGGTCTAGATCTACACTTGTCTTCTTGTCGGGTTGGCGAAACTAAAACTATAGAAAATGGGTTGAATGATGTATCCAAGCTTGAATTAGGTCTTTTTTGACTTGAATAGCTTTGATGACTTGTTGACCACTTTTCAACACCTATCTTTTTGACAATTTTTCCTACAAGACCTACAAACACACATGCAAAGATGGGAAAATGGTTAAGGGTTAGAGTATAGGGGTTTTCCTTGGTCAAACCCCACTTTGGTAATCAAACCCTTGATAAAGAAATGAAATGAGAAAGGAATGACGAAAAAAATAACATGCAAGTGTCATGAACTCACCAAACCCTTGTTAAAGTTTGAAGATATGTCAATGGTTGCTCCAAGATACTTGATAATTTCTTGATTAAATGATTAAGGATGCTAGAATACTTGAATGCTATGATGGATTGAATGCATGAATGAATGGGGGGGGGTTAAAATGGATGGAAAAACACTTATTTATACACACTTATGCCCTAATTTCTTGAAAATACATCACAGGACGACCTAAGGTCTTAATGAATAAAAACCTGAAAGAAATTTGAATTTATTTTTAATTTTGTGCCAAGAGGGACTCATTCACCACCCATGGAAAATGGATCCCACTCAAGGAAAGTAAGTGGGTTTTGGGGACTAAGTTGTATTTAATGCTATTTGTCACATTTATATTAAAAAATATGGTTAATTGAGGCATATAAGTGCATAAAGGGGACAAATAAAGCATAAGAAAGGTGTATCTAGTGATGACAAGTCTAGAAAAGCATGAAAGTTTGTTACAAGACTTTACAACACTTTAGAATAAGACTTGGTAAGGAATAAAAAGGGAATATTTAGATGAATTATAATAAGAAAATTATAGAAAAGTGTAGAAATGTGTTACAACACTTCACAACACCTTCACAAGACATCATAAAGTCTTAATAATTTGAATATTCAAGACCTAATGTGAATGTATAAGTTACATTACAACATTAAATCTAAGCAAAATAAGTCAAGAATCACAAGAAAAAGACCTAAATTACCATGAAAATGTCCAAAGATCCATTTTTCTACGGTACAAAAAAAATAATGAGATAGATGTGCCATCAAAATTTTATTAATTTATTTTGAAGTTTTCTTTTGCAAGAAGCAGAGGGATCACTATGTTTACATTAAATGTATTAATAATCAAATACTAATTGTTTCCTTATATGTGGATGATGTTGAAAGGAACAAGACAACTGAGAGGGGGGCCTGAATCAATTGTCACCAAACATAATCACAAATCTCAAAAATTTAACAACTTCAAATCCACTTTATTCTGTTATTAAGTATGAACATGAAATGCAAATAGAAGAAAGCAATATTAACACAAGAAACACCAGATTTACGTGGAAAAACCAATAAGGGAAAAACCACAGTGAGGATTAGCTCACAATATAAAGTAATTCCAAAACCAATTACGAAGAGGCTCACTGTCAAAGGGCTCACAACCCAAAAGGACTCATTGTCTAGATACAAGGCTCACAACCTACAGATAGGACTCACTATCCAGCAAGGAGGCTCACTTCCTATAGATACAAAAGATATCAGAAAAATCCACCACAACAAATTACACACATCCATAGCCTTGATCAAAAGATTGCAGACACCATCAGCTCACTGCTATCAGGAATCTGACACATTAAAGTAATGTTGCCTCAACTCACTTTCACACACTCTTGATTCTCAAACATGTGGCATTCTTGATACATCAATCCAAAACATCTTGACTTGTATTTGTAGACACATAAAAATGTCCTAGACTTGCAAACCATATTCTTCTATGTCAAACATCTTAACATAATTTAAATATTTAATTATGTCCTATAGTCCAAATTCGACTATTAATTAAATAATTATTAATCATTTAATTAATTCACATCTTAGTCTTCCTGATTATTTAAATAAATAAAATTTATTTATTTATTTAAATACATCATTAATATCCTATGTGCTCTTATAATTAAATAAATTATTTAATTTTTAATTATTGACCACCTTATCCATCTCATCCCTAATTAAATAATTATCTTTAATTATTTAATTGTCTTATTTGACTTTTCCTCTTAATTTAAATAAAATCATTTATTTAAATTGTCCACTTTCTAAATTTCCCTCTTTCCAAGTAAATAATTTTTAATTTAAAAGGTCAACCCAGTCTCTTAAATCAAATAATTTTAAATTAATTATTTGATTATCTAGCTTTTTCTATTTCCTCTTTTTAATTAAATAATTTTTTTTATTTAATTAGATTACATATCTTGATTTTTGAATTAAAAATTAGTATTTAATTCAAAATGAGGATTTTTCCTCCTTATCACAATCTTTTGTAATTAGATAATAAATTATCTAATTATCTAATTAGCCATTGATCATTTAAATGGAAAAAAGATTTGATTTTCTCCCTAACTCAATGCTTTTTTTGTATTGATCTTATCTTCTATATTCCTATCCTTATTCCTCTTTCTCTCGACTAACCTCCACCATTGATTAAATTATTTTTAATTTAATTTTGACCATTCATCTTTTCTAATTGAACCCTAACCCTACTTGCTAATTGTAACATTCAATTCTAACAATTGATCTTAGGAGATTTGTCAATCTTCAATCTTGGCCTTTCATCCAAAATTGTATTTTCTATAAAAAAAGGCAATTTTGCTCTCATTTTATGATCTCTTGACTTCATCTCTTATCTCTTATCTCCCAATCTTTCATTTTGTCATGAAACATCTCTCTCATGTTGGAAACAACATTCAAATCCTTTAACATTTGCTTTAATAGTCTTGGAATTGTCACATATTGCTCACACAAAATATGAGGAAAAACATCATATTGCAGCAAGTTGAGAAGGTGTAATGGAGGTCAATCATGGAGGTTGAAGATCTTCAGTAAACTCTTTCCTTTTATTTTCATGTTCTCTCCTGTGTGCTTCATTACTTACTTTGGGTTTGATTCTATTATGATCTAATCATACAAACCTAAATTTTACCCTTAGTTACAGTATTTATACCATCTCCAATCTTAGAAACTTTCTCTAAGGTCAGCTACAAATGCTTCATATTAGAAATTCAAAATAGGTTGGAACCTCAAAATTCTTGTAGTGGAAGAGAATGAGAAAGGACCAAACCAACACTTAACTAAGACCCAAAACAATGTCTCAAATCAATCACACAATTCCTCAATTGATACTTATCCATCGCATGATGTGTATACACCAGGTCGACCAAACCTAATGAAAACACAAATGAAATTTTAAGTACATGCTTCCACAACAAGAAGATAACATGCAGACCACATAACACACTTCACCATACACTAGAACACATCTTAGATTCCTTTAGATTCATCCACAACAAATGCAACAACCTTCATACATAGAACACTTCCCATCAGTTCCTCTAGACTGTATAGACATCCACAACAACTCTAAATCTAGACTTCTGGAGCACCAATCCATGAACACCTTTGATAGGATACATATAAAATCATTACAAGCCTTCTACTAGATCTGCAAGACCTGAAACAAACCAGTGGAGGACTGTGGAGCAAAAAAATTTGTCCTAGTCCACAGATAAACATCTCTGCTAGACCAGTTTACACATCAATGAACAAAAATTTCACTCTCCATCAAACTAGAAGTGACAATCTAGGATATATCACCAAAAGATGCCCATAAATAACACTTCAGATCTACACAAGTATGAGATCAACACAAAAGAAATGTGGAGCACAAACTAGAGCACATTTTGAACACACACACAACTTTGTCTTCACTATTCCTCAAAAACACTTGACAACACATCATATCAGAACACCTACAACACCATAAAGATAGCTCCATGTACTCACAATATCTCTATAGCATCTCAACTATACATGCACAACCTGTAATCACTTGATTCCTTTCTCTACATCATCCTATACTGTGTTGACATCAATGACAACAACACCATACTCATTCATACTTGCAACAATCTCCCCCTTTTTCATTGATGGAAACACATGATGTGAAAAAAATAAAAGACAACATCCATTCCATTCCTCACTCTCCTTTATTTTTTAGATTATACAACCTACACAACATTCCCTGCACTCTCAATACTCTCTCCCTTTTTCTTTCACTATTTTTCACATGAATCTCTCTCCCCCTTTGAAATCAATGGAAAATAATATGATCACTCCCCCTTAGGAGTGCACCCATACATCTCATACTACAACAATGATATTTCTTACTCCCCTTGCTGAGTAGACCCATTCATCAATCCAGACAGATGAAGAATTTGTAGATCCACTAGACTGATGCACCTCCATCTACACCTAGCTCAAAGGAGGGACAATAACCCCCAACTTCTCCCTGAGATACTCAAAAGTGTCCTTTGGAAGAGCCTTAGTAAATGTATCAGTAATTTGATCCTTTGTAGGCACATACTCTAGCCTGACTTCATTCTCCAACACCTTCTCTCTCAATAAATGCTATCTAATAGATATATGCTTTCTCCCTGAATGCATTATCGAATTCTTGGAAATGTTTATAGCACTTGTATTATCATAGAAGATAGTGATAGGCTCATCACATATCACTCCTATGTCCTTCAATGTTTTCTTCATCCACAAAACCTGTGTGCAACAAGATGTTGTAGCAACATACTCATCTTTTGTAGTGGATAAAGAAACTGAATCTTGTTTCTTTCTTAGCCATGAAACCAATATTCCTCCAAGAAATAATGCACCACCACTTGTACTCTTTTGGTCATCTACACAACTAGCCCAATCTGCATTAGTGTAAGCATTCAAAGTGAAATCAATATCCTTAGGATACCACAGGCCATAATCTAGAGTGCCTTTAAGATATCTCAATATCCTATTCATAGCTTTAACATGTGCTTCTTTATGTTCCACTTGAAATATTGCAACCAAACATACTGCATGCATGATATCTGATCTAGTATCTACATGCTCTGATCAACTTTAGGAGATTCATCATCTTTACTCAACTTGCATCTAGTCACCATAGGGGTACAGACTAGTTTGGAGTCGTCCATTCCAAACTTCTTCAACAATTATTTGACATACTTAGATTGTGAAATGAAAATTCCCTTATCAGTTTGATTCACTTGAAATCCAAGGAATAAATTCAACTCACCAATCATAGACATGTCAAACTCTTTTTGCATCTCCTCTATAAATATCTTACACATACCTTCATTTCCTCCAAAGATATTATCATCAACATAAAAAACCACTATCAAAATTCTATTTCCTTCCAATTTTAAATGGAGATTACTATCTGTGGAGCCTTTACTAAACCTTTGTTGTGTCAAATATTTGTCCAACCTTGCATACCATGCTTTGGGAGCCTGTTTAAGTCCATATAATTCCTTTTTCAACTTACAGAACATATTTGATTTATCTAATAACTGAAATCCCTCCAGTTGTTTCATGTATACCTCTTCTTCCAATTCTCCATTCAGGAATTTGCAAACTTAACATCCATCTTATATACCTTGAAATCTTTATTAGCAGAAAATTCCAAAAACATTTGAATGGCCTCCATTCTTACCACTAGGGAAAAATTTTCCTCAAATTATATTCCCTCAACTTGTGAATAACCTTTGCATACAAGTTTTTCTTTATTTCTTACAACTTCACCATTATCATTCAACTTATTCCTGAACACCCACTTTGAGCCAATTACATTCTTGTTTATAGGTCTAGGAACCGGTTCCCATGTTTGATTCTTCTCTACCTGTTGCAATTCTTCTTTCATTGCTTTAACCCAAATTTCATCTTTGCATGATTCACACATAGACTTTGGTTCTATTTTTGAAAGTAAACATATATTTACCTCAACTGCCACCACTTTGCTTCTTGTCTTTACACCTTCACTCTTGTCTCCAATTAGTTGTTCTTTTGGATGATTCTTCTATACATACTTTGGAGTTTTAGGAGTAGGTTCTAGAGTTTCTTCTTCTTCAATCTGCTCTTCTTCTTCCTTATCCTCTTCTTGTACTTATCCTTAGATAGGCTCATCCGGTTCAACTTCACTTATTTCAACTAGTTTGTGCATATCCTCATCAAATTTTACATTTGCACTCTAAAAAATATTCTTGAATATTCTATTGAAGCATCTATAAGCTTTGCTACTAGTTGAGTATCCAAGGAAAATACCTTCATCACATCTTGCATCAAACTTTCCAAGGTTCTCATCATCTCCTTTAATGTAACATTTGCTTCCAAATACCTTAAAGTACTTCATAGTAGGAATCTTGCTAGTCCACATCTCATTAGAAGTCTTTGTGTTATTACCTATGATCTGAACTTTGTTAAGAATATAAAAATAGTGTGGATTGCCTCTCTCTAGTATACATCAGGTATATTTTCCTCTTTCATCATAGTTCTTGTAGCCTCTTGAAAAGTTTGGTTCTTTCTCTCAACAAAACCATTTTTATGAGGGGTTCTAGGAGTAGAAAATTGTCTCTTTATGCCATGCTCTTCACAAAATGTATTAAACTCACTGGAAGTGAATTCTCCAACTCTATCAGACCTTGAAAATTTGATTCTCAAGTTCAGTTCATTCTCTACCCTTTCCTTGCACACTTAGAATCTATCCAGAGCTTGAGATTTCTGCCTAAGAAAATTGACCCATGTCATTCTAGAATAATCATCAATAAGAAGCATGAAATACCTATCAACATTAAGGCTTCATGTTCTTGTGGGACCACATAGGTCAGTATGAACCAATTCCAGCATTCTGGTAGTTGATTGATCTTTTCCTTTAAAGTTGCATCTTGTTTTTTTTCTCAATTGGCAACTTCTACAAATAGTATTGATGGGCTTTGTGATTTTAGGCAAATCCCAGACAACATCTCTTGAAGTAATCTTGATTAGATTATCAAAGTTTACATGTCCCATCATTTGATGCCATAGCCAACTTTAATTAACTTGAGATACAAGGAACTAACCGTCAACACCCTTAAGTTGATAGATGTTTCCATATGTTCTTCCTATGGCAACCATAGTTCCAGACCCTTTTTTGATCTCACAAGTGTTATCCTAAAACACAAGCTTGAATCCTTTTCTACACATTTTTCCAACACTAAAAATATTATGCATTAAGCCCTTAACATAATAGACATCATTAGTGTTGTGTTTTCCATCAAAAATAATTGTTTCTTTTCCAACAATATTTTCTCCAGAATCATCTCCAAACATGACTAATCCACCATCATACTTTTCAAGTTTAGTAAAGTTTCTTTTATCTCTAGTCATGTGATTTGAACAAGCACTATCAATCACCCAATAGTCTTCATCTTGTTTAACATGAAATGTAGTAACCAAAGTACCTTACATCTCTTCCTTATTATTATCTAGAAAAATTCCCCTTTCACATCTTCCATAGTTAGTAGATATTGATTTGTTCTCTAAGGCTAAAAACAAGCATTCATCATTATCACTCTCAAAATCAGATTAATCAATAGAAATTCCAACATCTTCTCTAATATAGTACAATCTCTTGAACTTCTTATCCTTTTTGTCTTTATTTTCTTTGTTCTTCTTGTGTGCAACTCTATTTGGACATCTTGAAGGATAGTGACCAATATTTCCACAACTAAAACATTTAAAAGGAAACATACCTTTGTACTTACCGATACCTTTCTTCAACTCCCTTGTAAAGTTCGCTTCCAACTCCTCTAAACCATCACTATCCAGATCATCTTCTATCTTAATGGCTTTAAAGGTTGATTATGTCTTCTCCTTTTCCTTTCCAAACCTCCTCATCTAAAATGCATTCAAGGTGCCAAATAGTTTTTCTTTAGTAAAATTCTTAGGATCATACACTTCCTCAATAGCTGAAACCTTATCACTGTAACTCTCTGGTAGAGTCATCAAAATATTCTCCATTACATCTTCATCTATCAGAGTATCACCTTGATTTTTAACTTCATTCATTGGAATATCAACCCTCTAAAAATAGGTTGCAATATATTCACCTTCTTCCATTTTCAAATTATCATATCTGCGCTTGGCTATTAGCTTATTTAACAATTTCACTCTATCATTTCATTCATAAATATCTTCCAACTTTTTCTAGACTTCATAAGTAGTGCCCAAATAAATAACTTTTGTTCACTCAGTCTTAGATAAGGCACTATAGATTGCATACCTTAATTTTTCATTTTCCTCATAGGCAGAAATATCATCCACATAAGAAGGACCACTTTCTGATGCAACATATTTTGTCTCAACAACTTTCCAAGTCTTGTAACCAAGAGAGATCAAGTAACCTCTCATCTACACTTTCCAATCACTATAGTCAGATCCACCAAACATAGGGATTTCCAATTTGTTCGCCATCAGATCTACCTCAAGTGATTAAGATCTTCTCTGAGGAACCAAATCTCTAATACCAAATTTTGAAAGATGCAATACAATCGAGGGGGGGTGAATCAGTTGTCACCAAACACAATCACAAATCTCAAACACTTATCAACTTCAAATCCACTTTATTTTGTTATTAAGTATGAACATGAAATGCAAATAGTAGAAATCAATATTAACACAAGAAACACCAAATTTATGTTGAAAACCCAATAAGGGAAAAAACAAGGTGAGGATTAGCTCATAATATAAAGTAATTCCAAAACAAATTACAAAGAGGCTCACTGCCAGAGGGCTCACTACCCAAAAGGACTCACTGTCTGGATATAAGGCTCCCTACCTATAGATAGGACTCACTGTCCAACAAGGAGGATCACTGCCTACAGATACAAAAGATAACAGAAAATTACACCACAACAAATTACACATATCCATAGCCTTGATCAAAAGATTGCAGACACCATCAACTCACTGCTATCAGGAATCTGACAAATTAAAGTACTGCTTCCTCAACTCACTTTTGTACACTCTTGCTTCTCAAACTTGTGGCATTCTTGATACATCAATCCATAACATCTTGAATTTTATTTATACCATCTCCAACCTTAGAAACTTTCTCCAAGTTTGGATACACATGCTTCATATTACAAATTTAAATTAGTTCAGAAACTCAACATTCCCATGGTGGAAGAGAATGAGAGTGGACCAAAACAACACTTAACCAAAACCCAAAACAATTTCTTGAATCAATCACACACTTCCTCAATTGATACTTATCTTTTTCATGGTGTGTAGACACCAGGTTGGTCAAACTTAATGAAAACACAAATGAACTTTGAAGTTCACACTTCTACAATGAGAGGATAACATGCGAACCACATAACACACTTTACCATACACTAGAACACATCTCATATTCCTTCAAATTCATCTGAAGCAAATGCAACAAACTTCATACATAGAACACTTCCCATCAATCCCTCCAGACTGTATAAACATACACAACAACTCTAAAACTAGACTTTTAGAGCACCAAACCACGAACACCTTTGATAAGATACAAATGACATCATTTCAAGCCTTCTACCAAATTTGAAAGACCTAAAAAAAACTAGCACAGAACTACAGAGAATTTTTTTTATCCTAGTCCATAGACAAACAACTCTACCAGACCAGTTCACACACTGGTGAACACAACTTTCACTCTCCATCAAACTAGAAGCTACAATCTAGGATATATCACCAACAGATTATGGTAAACAATACTTCATATCTACACAAGAATAGGATCAACAAAAAATAAATTTAGAGAAAAATTTGGAGCACATTCTGAACATACATACAACTTTGTCTTCACTATTCCTCAAAAACACTTGAAAAATCATCATATCAGCACACCTACAACACCATAAAGATAGTCCATGTACTCACAACATCTCTATATCATCTCAACTATACATTCACAACCTACAATCACTTGATTCCTTTCTCTGCATCATCTTGTACTATGTTGACATCAATGACAAAACCACCATACTCATTCATACTTGCAACAAATGATATGCTAGTTTTTAGTAACATCAAGGGTATGATTAGGGAGCTAAAAGATCAATTTTTAGATTAGTTTGACATGAAATATATATGGGAAACAATGTACATATTGGGAATTGAAATAAGGAGGGATGATGTACACATAAAGTTCTGGTTATTATATAATAAGTACATCGATACTACTTTGCAAAAATTAGTATGCATGAATTTAAGGAAATTAGAATTACTCTACCAATCAGTATAATATTACATTAGATATGTTTCCCAAGAGTGAACGTAATATTGATGATATGTATTTTATGTCATATGTGAGTGCAGAAGGAATTTTGATGTATGCAATAGTTTTCACTAGGCTAGATATTGTTGAAATAGTGGGAGTATTGAACAAGTTTATGTATAAACTTGTGAGGTTCGAGCATTATAATTATTTGAAATGGTGTTAATACATTTTTTATGGTAATTCTAATAATTATTTTATTTATTTTAGTACTAATAGTTTGGTTACGACATTATATATACAAATATTTATTGATGCATATTTGGTGGGTGACTTGGAGTATATATTTACTTTTTTAGAGGTGTAGTGAGTTCTATGAGTAAGGGGTGGTCCAGAATTACATTATGCACCATTGAATCAAAGTATACAATTGCTACCCATATTTTTAAGGATATAATTTGGTTAGAAAATTTGTGTATAGGTATTGATTTTATTGCTAGATAATTTAATTTTTTTTGATAGCTAGAGTGGATTTGTTTAGTCAAGAATCTTATATATCATGCTAGGACTAAGCATGTGGATGCTCAATTCCATTTTTTCATAAAATTATTGCAAATAGACAAAAAGAGTTGAATAAGGTTGACACTAAGGATATTATTGTAAATTCTCTTAAAAAAACTATTAGCACATAAAAGTTTACCTTGTGTAGGGAAACCATGGGCCTTATATCTTGTAGTTAGTTTATTTATGTTTTCATATGGATGTACTTACAATGTATAATTTCAAGTGGGAGAATGTTAGGATTAAACTATCATTGAACTTATAAATCTTATGTATTTGATTATTTCAAATATTATTTGTAAATACACTCATAAGGGATGATGGATTCAGAATTATTTGTAATTATTTTTTTATTGGTGTGATAATTATTTTTTTGTGAAATAATTGACTATTTACCAGTGTACAAGAAGTTACTTTTTACTAGTCAAGCATCTAGGAGGTTATGAAAGAATTTAGGATTTGTACTTCCCCTTGTATTTTTTAGATACTTGTGATAATTTGGAATGGATATTATTATCCCATAACACCTTGTACATTAAGATGAAAACTACCTTAAGATAAAGGAAAAACTAGGTGTTCATTTTGAAAAGTTAGTAAGTTGGTTACAACTGTTGAACACCCAGAATATTGAGAGGGGGGTGAATTAGTATTCTCTTAAGACATTCAAACAATAAACTTCCAATCACTAATGCATATTCAACTATAGTAAGGAATGAAATAATGAAAACATCCACGACATCACATAACACATGAACACCAATGTTTTTATGTGGAAAACCCAAAATGGGAAAAACCACGGTGAAGGTTAGCTCACAATATATTATAAATGGTTTTAGTATATTCTAATCTTCAACTTAAGATTCACAACTCAATTTCACATTGCACTTCTCAAGTTCACATCACACATAATACATGTTGCATCTATCTCCTCAAAACACTGAATACAATCTAGCATATATATCCATATCAAGTATAACATCAATTAGGTTGACCTAAGTAGGTGTAATACTCAAAATGTAACTTGTCAACTCCAAAAATTATCATCCATAATACCACAATTCAAATTTCAAAACACCTTAGGATAGGTTGGAATTGAACTATAATAGATCCCACATAAGATAGAAATACATATTTATCCTTCACATACCTTCAAACATATTAGGTTGACATTGCATATGGCCTAAATGCAAAAACCTTCATCTCTGTATCCACATCTCAGCATGTGGACCTTAAAACTCGATACCATATGGAATCCATGCTAAATTGATATTTGGGAACTTATCTTCAACAAGATGCAAGGCCAAAAACTCATCCATAGAGAAGTCCAGATTCTTCCATACAAACACACTATACAAAAAGCAACTGTGACATGCCAGGTCGAACTTTGTTACTCATATCTCTCAAATTATTTGTCTAAACAAGATGAAATATTGGATTTATGTTGATCTAAAATTGACCAAATTAATGTTAGAAGTGCAGAGTGATATCTTCATTTGCGGAGTGGTGTGGACCCAAAAACTAATGCACTGTTACACTGAACTAGAATATTTGACACTTAGTCAAATCTCTATGCAAATAAACTTTTTGTACCAACTCAACTTGCCCAAGTGTCTTTCTTAACATCTCAAAAACTTGTTATGATTAATTAGAATGATTTGTAAGAATGTTGACATCAGTTACAACACTCTATCACACCATAACATACCAATCATGCTCATGTTTCCAAGCAACATCATCAATGAAAATCTTCAAAAATCTCTCCAAACTTCCAACAATTTTCCCCTTTGTCATTAATGGGAACATGCCAAAAAATCAAAAAATACTCTCCAATAGTCTCGCCCCTTGACATCAAGTGCAAAGGGAATCTATAAAAACTATTCTAAGTCTTACCAAAACTCCCCCTAATAAATATAAGCATATGCAAAAACTAAAAATAATGTACTAACTACCCCTGAGTCATATACTATAGAAAAAAATCAAAATTATGCTAAAAATCTATTCTATATGGTCTTCATATATACAAAGTCTAAACATAGATATTGAAAATGCATAACATCAAGTGCAAAGGGAACCTATACAAACTAATTTGAGCCTTACCAAAACTCCCCCTAATAAATATAAGCATATGCACAAACTAAAAATAATGTACTAACTACCCCTGAGTCATATACTATAGAAAAAAATGAAAATTATGCTAAAAATCTATTCTATATGGTCTGCATATATACAAAGTCTGAACATAGATATTGAAAATGCATATAAGAATAAAAGATAAGTCAATTGAAGGTGGTTAACACCTACAAGTTCTTCAGATGATCTTCCTAGGCTTTCCTTCCTTGTTCCAATTCTTTCTTAGCCTCCACAAGCAACCTTTTCTACATTTAAAGCTCAAGCAATAATTCCTCTCCCTCTTCTAATGTAGTAGGTACCAGATTCATCTTCTTAACTTTTTCACTATTGAGAAGATCTCTTGAAATAAATTATATAAGTTTGGGATTAACCAGATCTCTTACCTCTCCAAACTATAAGATGATATGTTATTTTTTATTTTGTAGTTGGAAAAACTTTGTATCCATGTCTTCAATTATCTTCCTTGTCTCTCCAGTGAGGTCAAAAGTTAGATCATATGCATTAGAGGCAAGATAGATTTGGGACTAAATGGATTCCATTTCATTTCTTATGCTTTTGTGTGGCTTTGGAGCACTTCATGTTGTATTGGTATAATTCCTTAGCCTCATAAACACACGCTTCCACATCCTTCAATAATTCATAGAACTTCTTATGTACAATGGAAAATTCTCTATCATCTCCAACATCCTTTTGTCAATGATCCTCTTCTCAACTTTTTTCTTAGCTTCTATCTTCATTCTAAATGCATATGTTTTGAAAGAATCAATTAGCAGTTTGAAATTTTCCTTACTAGATAATGTTGTGTCAATTTTTGATCTAGGTATGATCTCTTGAATTATCTCAACTACTTCATCTAAGAATTATCCACTCCTTTGATGTGATTTAATGGTCTCCTTCCTCATGGATGCATGGAACAAGTCTCCTAGTTGTAGCTTGTGGATAGGAGAGATATCTTGTCCAAATCCACATTTCCTTGTTGCATTAGAATGTGTAACAATTGGGATGATACAAAAATTTGAAATTAAGGTTGTATGCTTAGAATATTCTTTAAGGAATCCCTGGAGGATTTGAAAGATTCACCAGAATCCTTAGAAACTTTCACAAGATTTCCCTTGTCCTCTACAACCTTTCTAGAGTCAACTAATCTATCTCTTTTTGCATATCTAGATGCATCATTATTTTTGTCTTCATCTTCATCCTTGTGCTCTTCTTCCTTTTCCTCATCAAAATTTTCTTCATTATCTGCATCACCATTTTTGTTAGTGTTCTCTTCATGAACATTGTTTTTAGTATTTTTTGAAGGAGTATCTTCATCATTTTGTATAGGAGTGATGAAATTTTCCTTTGCAATGTCTTCTCTGAGGATTACATCTTCATCAGTTTTTTTCCATGTCCTCCATTTCTAGAGGAGTGTTATCCTATGCAGTTTCCTTATTTTTATCTTTCTCATGTTGATCATCACCTTTCTGCACTTCTTCCTCTATATTAGGTTCTGGAGCAGTGATTTCAACATTCATATCTTCTTCCTCAACTACTGGAGTCAATCCTAACTTCCATACAATATCCTATGCTTTATCATTGCTTTCTTTTTTTATTCTCTCCATATCATTTTTTTTTTATCATAAGGGTAGTAAACCTTTTGTTTAGTCCTCATCTCCTTGCTAAACACAATAGCCAATGTGACCCTACCATCCTCTGATAATGGATCATTAACTCTTTTCAAGGCTTCATCTTTAAGCTTCTCATGTTCTTTTATTGCCTCTTGTCTTCTCTTCAACAAAATGCTCCATAACTCATCAAGAATATCCTTCTTGAATATTCTCCATTTCAACTCAAAAAACAATATACTTGATTATAGCCTCAATGATGGTGGCCTTATCCACCTCATCCACATCCTTGTATAAATTTTCGGTCTTTGTAACATTTAATTTTACACAATACTATTAAATAGTACATCATGTTTCATTGGGGATTGAGGCCTTACCAATTCCTTTTTTTCTTTTTATTTTCCTTTACTTAGAGTCTTCTTTGCTTCTACAGTCTTTTTCTTCTCTAGAGAAGCCTTCTTGGCTTCCTTCTTCTTTTCCCTTATGTGTATTTTGAATGCTTCTTTCTCCTTTTCTATCTCTTCTTCACTTTTAGTGTCAATGACATCATTTATTTTCCTCTTTCCACTAGCTTCACCTTGTGAAACCTCATTTCTTTCTCTTTGGACCAACTGTGATCCTTCTTCTTCCAACTCTTCCTCTTCTTTAGCAACATTGATACCAATACCCTTTTCTCATGTAGCCTTTTGTTTAATACATTCTTTTGCAAGGTCAATCGGAGGTGTAGCAGTGGTGGTCTTCTTCTTCTTTTCTCTTGTAGCATGCACAACTAGAGGGGTCTTCTCCCTTATCGAAGGACTAGTGATAAAATCCCTCTTCTCTCCAATAGAGGGAAAATCCTTGGAGGACTTCTGGACTAAAACACATGAAAAAAATGGATTCACCAAATTAAGATGATGAATCACTATTTTTCTAAGAGGTGTTTCACTCAATTATGTGCAAAATTAGATGCTAATAATAACCAAAAATGCAACCTAAATGTTATAGCAACTGTAAATAGGGAAAAATTCATATTTAAAATGTTATTGAAAACAACAAATTAACTAAACCCTATCAAGCACCATGAAGCACAATCTAGAATGAAAAATGCAAATAAACAAAGAAAATGCAAACCAATTTTCAAACTAGACTTGATTTATCTCCATGGCTCTTCTCCACCTGCATGAGAATGCAATATTTTGAAGGATTGACTATTGTAGGAATGTTGGTTGCTCAATTCAGTAGCATAACATTGAGATAGAAATGATAGATGACTGATAGATGGAAGATTGAAGAATAATTTTGACAACATAAGGATGTCTGAAGAATTGAACCCCCAAATGACTTATGAGAGAGTTTATTTATAGGAAATGTCTGATTTGGATTGACAGTTGAGATTGAATGTCAATAAGACGTCTAAATCAATGGCCAAGATTGAATGTTGTAGTATGGAATAGGGTTAGGTCAAAATTAGGGCAATGACAAGAAATGAATGGCTAAGATTGAATTATAAAATAATTCAATCAAGGGCTGAAATTAAATGAGATGTCAAGAGATAAGATTTGATGTGGAAGATAAGATTGGCACAGATAAAGAGGTTGCTGGAGAAATTAAATAATAAAAATTATTTAATTTAGGTGACCATGAATAATTAAATAATAAAGATATTATTTAATTATAGAGGAATGTGACAAAGGGAATCATTTTAAATTAAATAATGATTTAATTCAAAATTCAAGAGAGTGGACCAAATTAAATAAATAAAATTTATTTAATTTATGAGAGAAGAGGCTAATGAATAATTAAATAATTAAAATAATTATTTAATTATAGTGGAAAGTGGACAAAAATTAAATAAATAAGAATTTATTTAATTTTAGAAAGAAGAGGACCTAATTAGTGACGTAATTAAATAAATAAAAAATTATTTCATTAATCAAGGGAGAATAAAGATAAAAATGAATTAATTAAATAATTATGAATTATTTAATTAATAGAAGAATTATGACTTTAGAAAATAATTAAATAATTAATTTAATTAGCAAAGAATGAAAGGGGCAATGTTGAATAATCTAAGAGTTGCAAGCCTAGGACAATTTTATGTGTCTACAACAACTATGGAGGATGTTTTTAGAGCATAAAAAGTTGTGTACCTAGCCAAAAAGTTGTTATTTTGAGCTATGGAGGACTCATTCACCTTCAATGTTGAATAGATCCTTTTAGGGTTTTAGAAAACTGATTTTAGGATCATGTACCTTGATTTCTACACTCTTGAAATATTGGTTATCAAGTTCTGGAATCTTGTATTCAATTATGTATAGCTCTTTTCATGATCTTGCACTTTGAATGACAACTTTAGCAACTCTGCAACTTTGACACTTTTTCTCCAAATCTTGCTCAACTTCATCTTCAACCTATAAATCTGCAATCACACACTCAAGGGTAGAAAAAATTGTTGTTTGGTAGTGAATAATATTTTTCCTCAGTCAAATCTCTTGTAGGTAATTAAACCAAATGAAGAAATGAAGAAATAAAGCATGAAATGTGAAATATGCAAATAATGTCAGCTTGGATGTTATCTTGTGAAGAAAATCTCAATACTATCATGTGGTGGCCATGAAGAATGTAGATCTTGTATGTAATAATATTCTTTGTAAATAGATCCTCAATGCAACATTAACTTCTTATCTCAACACACATGAATGCATTAAACCCTTGACAAGATGATATGATATTCAATTGCTGCAATAAACACTTGAAATTTTCCTTGAGATGCCTTGTAAATTCCTTTGAAATGCTCTATATTTCTTGCTCACTTGAATTCTTGAATGCTGGAAAATCTTAGGATGAAACTAGGTGATTTAACCCCTTATTTTTATTAAATTAGGAAATTAACCCCGAAATTCAAAAAATTAAGGCTAACACCAGATCTGGGAAGAAACACAATTAAATTCCTAGTAGAATGAAATTAAAAAATTAGGGTCTCATTAAGGGAGGATCCATTTTCCACCAAAGGCGAATGGGTCCTGGCTAAGTTTCCAAGACCAAGCTTCGGGGAGCTAAAAGAATGCAAAAAACCCATTCTAGATCAACTGAGAAAGGGGGGTCATGTTAAGGGAGGACCCATTCACCATCAAGGCCAAATGGGTCCTAGCTCAACTTACCAAGACCAAATTTTTTCAAATGAAATAATTTGATATTTAATTTATGATTGTTGGGATAGATCTTCAGGAGGTGTCAAAATTAAGACCTAAATTTGAATCAAAAGAGGGTTAATAACTCCAATTAGCCACAATGAATTAAGACCACCTAGATAAGTGTGAAAGTTCTTTAAAATTATTTACAACACCTAAACAAGGTACACATTATGTACATTTTTATTGAAAAGGGGCCTATTAGGCTTAATTAAGAAAATAAGTCCTAGAAAAGCATGAAAGTATGTTACAAAACTTTACAACACCTTTGCAAAGGACCAATTAAGACATGTTTTAGTTAAATAAAGGTCCTAGAATAGTGTGAATGTGTACAAAACATTACAACACTATTCCAAGACATCATAAATTTAGCTTTAATGCCAATTATCAAACAAGAAAGGAAAAGGATACTTTTTCCGTTACTACATTTTCCCCCTACTTTAGTGAGAGGATGACCCCATGTCAAAGTCACAATAAAGTATACATCCAATACACTAATGTATGTAGCAATAACAAAGATACATGATCATACCCTGTCAAAGGCCAAGAAAAATTTAAAAAAACAAAGGATCAAGTACAACTGATTCAACATGATGTGAGGTGGTGGTTGTTTGTCCATAACACACGCTGCTCACTTTGGGGTAGTGGAGCCTCAGTCTTTCCACTAGGTGAGTTGTCCCAAAATATGTATGCTCATTCTGGGGTATTTGAACCTCAATCTATCCACTAGGTGAGTTATCCCAACGAGGTGGAAAATGAGAGAATCATATTAGCCTCTGATACCATATTGAAGTTATCCTCCTGAAAAGTTCAATAAGGCACCACAATGTAAATTCTTTTGTAAATTCTTTTGAATATAATGTAAAAATTTTGCTAAAGGGATTTTTCTTTGTTCATGTAATAGTCTTCCTCTTAGGGAGCATTGTTCCTATTGTCTCCAAGAGAGGACAAGTCAAAAGTGTCATATCGTCATCCATGGGATGCCCATTCACAATAGACCATGTCAGTCGATCGTACACTCTTGGATGAAATAAAAACCAATGACACCACCAAGAAGAGGACACATAAGAAGAAGAAAGAAAAATTATGCCATGAAAATTTCCAAAAGATATCATCGTTGTATGCCCCCACTTTAAAGCAATTGCTACACCATCACTATAAGCAATTTCTTTAAAGTAGCCAATGTTTTTGATCCTAAGACATGAGATATTTCCTCAGAAAACCTTATACCAAGTCATATGTTTCCAAAGCAAGTTGCGTCATGAAATAGGAAGAAAGGGTTGCCCCCACAAACACATAAGGGATCTATGGATTTGGGGTCAGTATGTCTATGTTACAATGTTGTAATAGAGCATGGAATTGTCATCATTCCCCAAATAATCATAGAATTGGAAGAGTGACACAAAGGAAGTGAAAAAAAATGAAAAACCTTTTGGGTCAACATAGAAGAAACATAAATGTATCGATTATTTGCATCATCCCCAAAAGGAAAACACAAGACAAATGAAAAAGAAAAAGGAAAAGCTGTTGGGTCAACATGGAAGAGGCATAAATGTCTCGATGCCTTGCACCATCCCCAAAAGGAAAATAAAAGACAAATGAAAAAGATAAAGGAAAATATTTTGGGTCAACATGGAAGAGACATAAATTTTTCTCGACGCCTTGTGTCATCCCCAAAAGGAAAACACAAGACAAATGAAAAAAAATATTACGACATAGAGAATAATGAAGGTACATATAGAGGAATGCAAAAAAGATAGAGGAACATCAAATGAAACATCACGGGGGATCAATTTATGCACATGTAATCACAAAAAAAATGAAAAAGAAAAAGACTAGTAAGGCACAAGCGAGTCAACCTAAAGTAGTTCATCCGCCTCCCAATCTCGATTAGTATAAATGGCAAGTGGGAAACTAGCCAAAGGGACAAAATCAAGTGTTGAACTAGGACACACACCAAGTTCAACACTCTTATTAGGAGATTTATCATCTAAGCTCATAGAATAATCAAACAATGTATTCAACTAATCATGCACTTGTTCATCAAGTTTTACAATGCCAATGTCATCATCTAAGTTAATCGTAGTAGGAGGTCGAATAACAATGTCCATACAATGTTCCTTTTTATATTTTAACAAGGGTTGAGAGTCATCATGCATTGCTTCGGGTAGGTTTGGATTTTGATTTTCTATGTTATTGTTGTTTTCTTGAGTTTGTAATCTATGAGAAATAGCATGACATCTATGTTTACACTCTAGCATTCCAATTTATTTTCATTTTATTGTTAATTTATTTTTGTGTTAGAGCGGGTTTGTCACTCATAGGCTCCTTCTCTTCCTTGGGAGGACTAGAATAAATAAAAATAGGTTGATCAACCCCTTTCTCTTTGACTTTGTAAACTTGTTTGACTCTAGGAGGGACAATGAGATTATTCATGTTATCTCGTGGTCTTTTGTATGAAATTGCAGGAGTTTGTTCTATAGATTGTTCTTATATATTCAAAAGTGTTTTTGGTTCAATCATTGTCTCATCAAGGATGGTTGGTTTAGTTATAAGTTGAGGCATGTTGCAAAGGGATAGTTCTACTATTTTCTTTTCCTTGAATTTTTGATATGATTTGAAAAATAAATCTTCGCAAGGCTTGATAGGTTCCATAGGCTCGAGCAAAAAGTAATCTAGTGAAAAATTCCCTTTTTCCAAGGTAGGATGGAATTAGCTATGATGCACAGTGAATATTTCATTTCCAAATGGAAAATTTAGACATTTATACACAATCGAAGGGACAACATTCATGGAGTGAATCCATGTATATCCTAGCTTCACATGAAATTGGTCTTATTGTGGGATGATGGAGAATGAGACTGTTAATGTTTTCAGTCATATTTTTAAAGGGAGATCTATCGAGCCTATCGTAGGGAAAGAAAATCCAATATTTGTCTTGGACCATGCTTTCAAGTTGTCATATGCATCTTAGCTCATACACATATAAGAATTATTTTGTGTTCACATTCTCTCCACAAGCAGGATCAATCAATATCCCATTAGTGGGCTTATTATTGATTTGGCCAACTATGTAAAGAGGACCATCAGGTGCATGTTTAGGTATGTCATTGTCATGCCCATAATTTTTCACTAGAAAAATCGAATTATTTTTTTGTACTCACTAATAAACTAATTGATGAGGGCCACACCACCCAAAACCCACATAAATCACAACAACAAATACCAAAATAGAAGATGCGAGATAGAAAAATGACTCACTTTCAATTATTTTCAAAAAATGAAATTACAGATTCAAAGCTTACATGCTACAGCCTCATGGGCTTGATTCATTACAACAAAATCAACTCTGGAAAGAAAAACTACTATTCAGAGCCACAATCTACACTATTAGGGCCACCTTCTACAACCCCCACTTAACCCTTTTTATTTTCCCCAATAACCACTCTAGAATTTTCTAGAAAGTTCAAATTTTCCCTTTTGTTTTGGCGCCAAAAGTCTTGCCATTTGATTTCTAGCCTAGGAAGAAATTTTTATGAAATTCACTTTTTAGAGGACCAACTTTGTGGGGCCATAACTTTTGATCTGGATGTCCGATTCATAATTATTGCATATCATCGGAAAGCTCTCGAGGAGCTCTACGATATGTGAACTAATCATAGTTTGGTTTGGCCACTTTTTGAGCTATTTCATGGCCTCCAAAGTTTTATATCTGAATTTGATGTTGCATTGGAGAAATTTCTTAAGATAGAAAATTTAATTTCCCCTAAACCATGCAGGGTATTGAGGTGTTTCTTTTGCGACCAATTTTTTTTTCCAACTCTGCTCCTTGGGGTGAAATTTCATGTCTATACGAGCTCGTTTTGGCCAACTTACTAAAAATAGTAAGTGCTTGTTTTTCACTATTTATGACGCCTGACAGTCTTATACCCCTTAAGTGCCATCATGGGACTCAAAACAACTAAAGAAAATAAAGGAAACATTTTTTTTGGGTGATGCAAGATTTCCCTACACTACTGGATGCTCCTGCATCAGACACCCAGGGTAATTTGAAAAGTGACCCTATCACTTCTCAAGAGTTAGAGGGAAACCAAGAAGGTTAACCTTAGCCTCATATAACCATGATGAATCTTCAATAGGCCTTCCTCTCCATTTCTCCAAGTACTCTACATATTTCCTATTTCTTGTGCTTCTACCCACATGGCTATCCAGGACTTCTTCTATCTCTTCTTTCTCTAAAGTAGGTGCTGAAATTTTCAATTGTTCATTTATTGGTCCCTCCTCTATATTACCTTCATGATACTCTGTCAAATCAACAATGTTGAACATAGGAGAAATGTTTATTCCACTAGGAAACTCTACCTCATAAGCATTTCCTAAATTGAATGCTTCTTCAGGATCTCGCATGGTCCAAACTTCTTCATCTTTAACTTGTTGTATGTACCAACTAGAAACCTTTCCTTTCACAAATGAACCATGACTTCATCTCCTACCTAGAACTCCTTATGCCTCCTTTTTTGATTTACCTGAGCCTTATATTGTGAGTTCATCTTATTGATATGTTTCTTCACCTATTCGTGAAAATTCTTCAGGTGCTCAGCAAAATATTCAACATCAACACTATTCTCCCCCTTATCCATCTTTCTCAGTTCAGAAGCAGTTATTGAACTACTCCCATATACAATATGGAATGGTGATTTACCAGTGCTCCTATTGACATAATTGTTGTAATAAAATTTTGCCAACTTGGTAAAATAAAATCCCACCCCTTTGGTTTATCTCCTACTAAGCATCTTAGAAATTTTCCAAAACTCCTATTCACTAGCTCTATTTGTCCATTAGTCTGTGGATGGTTGGCAGAACTGAACTTCAAATCTGTCTTCAACTTCTTACATAATGTCCTCCAGAAATAACCAACAAAATTGGTATCTTTTTCTAAAACTATACTCTTTGGTAGACCATGTAGTCTCGCCACCTCTCTGAAAAACAACTCTGCAACATGAACATCACTGGTCTTATGACACAAAATGAAATTTTCAATCACAAATATGCAATCATGCCCTCTCTATGTCCCTGGCAAGCCAAGAAAAAAATCCATGCTAATATCCTCCCATGGCCTCTCAGGTATAGGTAATGGTTGATACAATCCAGTATTCTGACTTGTTCCTTTCACCATCTGACATACTCTGCAACTTTGTACAAAATTCTTCACATCTTGTTGTAACTGTGGCCAATAATAATTCTCACTGACAAGAGCAATGGTCTTACCTTGACCAAAATGTCCAACCAATCCTCCACTATACTTCTCCTTGATTAGATTCTCTCTCATAGAACTCCTTAGAATGCACAATTGGCTTCCTCTAAACAACATCTCATCTTGGATTAAGAAATCCAACCATCTCATCCTATCCAATGTAATAGGTTCCAAATAAGCCTTCTAAACTTTTGCAAAGTCTGGATCTTCTGGAAACAAAATCTTGAGTTCATTGAACCCAACAACCTCTATATTCATCTCTATCAACAAATTTTCCCTTCTACTTAAGGCATCTGCAACTCTGTTTGACCTTCCACTCATGTGCTTCAAAAGAAAAGTATAACTCTACAAAACCTCAACCCATTTTAAGTGCCTTTGATTTAACTTTCCTTGACTATTGAGATATTGCAAAGCCTGGTGATTAGTATATAAAACAAATTCTTTTGGCAACAAATAGTGTCTCCATTTCTTCAAAGCTTGAACTATAGCATAAAACTCTTGATCATAGACAAAATATTTCTTCTTAGCATCATTTAACTTCTCACTAAAATAGGAAATAGGCTTACCTTCTTGACTCAAAACAACTCCTATGTTAGTGCCACTAGCATCACAGTCTACCTGAAAGACCTTATTGAAATCTATAAGTGCCAAAATAGGTCGCTTTGTAACTTTCTTCTTCAACATATCAAAACTTTTGGCTGCTCCTGTAGTCCACTTAAACTCTTTTATATCCACTCTCATCACTCCAGTTATAGGTGCACAAATACTACTAAAATTCTTAATAAACTTTCTGTAAAAAATTGCTAGACCATGAAATGATCTTACCTCTGTAACACTCCTTGGAGTAGGCCATTCAATGATAGCTCTCACCTTCTCTGGATCCATTTTGAGACCCTCTGTTGAGACAACAAATTCCAGATACACCAACTCTCTCTTCACAAAACTACATTTCTTCAAATTAATCAACAACTTCTCCTCCCTCAACTTCTCAAAAACTCTTCAGATATGCATCAAGTGCTCCTCCAATGTCTTACTGAAAATCAAAATATCATCCAAATAAACAATAACATATTTTCCTAAAAATTCTCTCAATACCTCATTCATAAGCCACATAAATGTGCTCAGTGCATTGGTTATCCCAAAAGGCATGACTAACCACTCGTACAATCCCTTCTTGGTTTTGAAGGTTGTCTTCCATTCATCTCCTTCTCTTATTCAGATCTAGTGATATCCATGCTCTTCAAATCTATCTTTGTGAAGTACTCAACTCCACTCAAATAATCCATAATGTCATCCATTCTTGGAAATGAAAATATTTACTTGATGGTGATCTTGTTGATGGCTCTAGAATCTGTACACATCCACCATTCCCCATGCTTCTTTGGTGCTAGTACTGTAGGTACTACACACAGACTCAAACTCTCTCGAATCAATCCTTTCTGTAACAACTCTTGCACTTGTATGTTCAACTCTTCACTCTCTATTGGAGTCATACAATGAGCTACCTTATTCAGAAAATTAGCTCCAAGAATTAGGTCCATCTGATGACTAATATTTCTTACTGGAGGAAAACCTTTAGGTACATTATCAAAAATAATAGCTTGAAAATCATTCAACAAATTTGAAACCTCTATAGGTACCTTAGTAGTATATTTTTTATCAACTCTAGGGATCAATGCAAAACACACATGCTCATGCTTCATACCTTCTAGGAACTTTCTTCCATCAACCAAACAAATTCTTGCATTATTGTATACCTTTTCCTTTGCCTCTTTCAAGGGCTTCAACTTATGATGAACTCCATATTTTGTCAAAGAATAGGTGTTGGAATGTCCATCATGTATTGCTCGCCGATCAAACTACCATGGTCTGCCTAACAACATATGAAAAACATCCATAGGCATAATATCATACAATACCTCATCATGGTAATTTCCAATCTTGAACTTTACCAAAAATTGTTCATTTACCAAGGCCTTATGGTCCTTCTACAACCAAGCAATCTGGTATAGTTTTGGATGCCTTATTCTCTCCAACTGCAACTTACTAACCATTTCTTCTAAAACAAGGTTATTAGTACTACCTCCATCAATAATAACATTGCAAAATTTACCTTCACACTTACATCTGGTGTGAAACAAATTCTTCCTTTGAGTTGGCTCATTCTCCTCATTCAGCAAGGCTCTTCTAGTAACAAGAACCTCTCCTCTTTCTGCATCCTCAGAATGTGAAGACTTAGCATCTTCATCGACATGTGCAACTCATGAATTACCCCTAGGTCTTCTATTTGTCCTTCCTTGATGTTCAAGACACTCATAGGCTCTATGTCCTTATTCTCCACACTAGAAATAGGTTCCACAGAATCCTCCTCTTCCTGATCCTCGTCCAAATCTTCCCCTTCCTCTTTGGTCTCCATTATTTTGATCATGACGATGGTAGGTGTTATCTCCTTTCTGGTTTTGGCCGCTTCTAGAGCCTTCACCCTACTTTTGATCTTCATTTCGACCTCCATATGACCATCCACCAGTCTTTCCTCCACGGCCTCCACCTCATTGTTTGTTCTCAAACCTCTTGTTCAACTGTTCTTCAACCTTTAGAGAAAACTAGTAAGCATCCTTAATGGTAGTCATTCTTACTAATGCTAATTCTTCCTATATGCTTGGCTTCAAATTTTTAATATAATGGGAAACTTTCTCCTTATTCACCTCAGAATGTCCTATTTGAATCAGGACCTTGTGAAATTCCTTTGTGTATTTTTTCACTAGCCTTGTACCTTGCCTCAAGCTCTGCATCTTCTTGAGCAACTCCAATTTGTAATCAACTAGAATAAATTGTTTCTTCAATTTTGACACCATTCTGTCCCATCTGGAAATTTTATCTTTCCCTTTTCTTCCTCTTTCTAACTGGACCTCTTTCCACCATATACTAGCATGACCTTTCAATTTTTTCTTTGCAAACCTCACTCTATGAGGATCTTTAATCTCCTCAAACCTGAAAAATTCCTCCATGTCATTGATCCAATCAATCAATTCTTCAGGATTCAGATTTCCACTAAAAGTTGAAACCTCCATTTTAGGTCTCTTCCCAATGCTTGAGATTGCTTGCAGCAATCTTCTTTCTCTAGGATCCATTGGATCCCGCTCTTCCTCTTCCATTTCCTCTTTCGTTTCATCTTCACTCTCATCTCTGTCTCATTGCACATCTCTTCTTTGAACCTCTTATTGCAAGGATTCTAATTGCCTTCTAAGGGCTCTGATTTCATCTCTACGTGGACCTCTTCCTCCACCACCTTGGCCTCTACCTCTATCATTCTGGGTAAGTCTTAGAGGCATCTTGAACTAAACCCACATTCATAGGTCTTGCTGCAACTGCCTCATATTTGACACTCTGTTATAGGCTCAAGAACTCCCGCTCTAATACCACTTGATGAGGGCCACACCACCCAAAACCCACAGAAATCACAACAACAAATACCAACACAGAAGATGGGAGACGAAAAAATAACTCATTTTCAATTATTTTCAAAAAATGAAATTACAGATTCAAAGCTTACATGCTACAACGTCATAAGCTTGATTCATTACAACAAAATCAACTCTGAAAAGAAAAACTACTATTCAGAGCCACAATCTGCACTATCAGGGCCACCTTCTACCACCCCCACTTAACGCTTTTAATTTTCCCCAATAACCACGCTAGAATGTTCTAGAAAGTTCAAATTTCCCCTTTTTTTTGCTGCCAAAAGTCCTGCCATTTGATTTCTAGCCTAGGAAGAAATTTTTATGAAATTCACTTTTTAGAGGACCAACTTCGCAGGGCCATAACTTTGATTTGGGTGTCTGATTTTTTATTATGACATATCGTCGGAAAACTCTCAACGAGCTCTACAACGTGTGAATCATCGTAGGTCGGTTCGGCCATTTTTGGAGCTATTTCAGGGCCTCCAAAGTTTTATATCTGAATTTGAAGCCATTGGAGAAATTTCTCGAGACATAAACTTTAATTTCTCCCAAACCATGCAGGGTATTGAGGTGATTCTTTCACGACCAAATTTTTTTTCCAGCTCTGCTCCTTGGGGTAAAATTTCACATCCATATGATCTTGTTTTTTCTGACCTACTAAAAATAGTAAGTGTTTTTTTTTTGCTATTTATGACACCTGAAAGTATTATACCCCTTAAGTGCCATCATGGGAATCAAAACAACTAAAGAAAATAAAGAAAACATTTTTTTGGGTGATGCAAGATTTCCCTACACCGCTGGATGCTCCTGCATCACTAATTAGTAATCTAAGAACATGTGCTAACATAATGACCTTCTTGTTAGATGTCTAATTACACCATAATAATATCACTGCCAATTAACCCACAATTTATTCATCAACGATATTAGCGCTAACACATCGACAACCACTTAGACATGGGTATCGTTATAAGTTAAACACAACCAGTTCATAGTCTAACCTCATGTAGGGTTGTATATTAATATTAATATTAATATTAATATTATTATTATTATTATTATTATTATTATCATCACCACTTTACTTCTTGCCAAATGATTAATGAGCCAACAATTATCTCTTAAGGTAGTGAGAGTGAGATTTGACCTTTTTCTTGTGCAATGATAATATTACTATAACTTAATGAAACTCCATATATGACCTTACCAATATATCATTCAATTGATGATCACATTTAATCCAACTTTAATTACTAAGGTTTCTATTTTCCTTAAATTGTCATCGGTTAATAACATTAACATTTAATAATAGCTTAACAATATAAATATGATTAACCTTTAATTAAAATGGTAATACTAATATTATACACCCAATTTACTATTAATCATATTACCATTATTTCACTACAACAATAATATTATTTACCCAATATTTAATTCACTTTAATAATAATAATTAGTTCAATCAAGCGATTCTTATTCACTCTTTTATTGCTTGGTCAGGCTTTCCCTCAATAACGTTATTAATTTTCTTTGTTTTACTTATTTTTATTTAATTGGTTGACCCATGGACTACTACTGTATCATTATTGTTATCGGATTCCTGTTTACTCTTGATGATGTTGTTGTTTAGTGAACATCCTATCAATAATCAATTTTATTCTTATTTATTTGTATTGATAATATTAATATTCATTATTCACAAATGGTAGCAAATATTGTTAATTTGCACTATGGCTCCCAATGAGCAATAGTACTCATTCCCATCTGATGTCTACATTAATGAGTTGTCTCACAAGTTGATATCGAACAAGTGATTGACATCATTGATGAACAATTACAATTTTGAAATTTAATCTTATATTTTCCACTTAATAAGCATATCATAATTTTCTCCCTATAAAATTGCTCTATAGAAAAATGGCCCCTTGTCATTTTCATGGTCTTTTAGGCCTTTCTTCATGATGATTGGTCTATTTTTCTTTGATTTATTGATGTTATATGACTTGAACATGCACATTTAGGTCCTTAAAGCTCAAATAATGGCATCTTGTGAACATGTTGTGAAGTGTTGTAAAAAATTTCTACACTTTTCTAGACTCTATTCATTACAATTCACCTAAAAATCACCTTTTCATCCCTAATCAAATCCTATTTTGAAGTGTTGTAAAGAATTGTAACAAGATTTCATGCTTTTCTAGGCATAATTTCACTATTTACACCTTTCTTATGCTTTATTTAACTCCTTTATGCCCTTATAAGCCTGAATTAAGTGTAGTTTTGAATGTAAACCCAAAAAATAGCATTAAATGTGATTTAATTCCTGACACCCACTTTCAGGTTGAAGGTGGGACCCATTTTCCATGCGTGGCAAATGAGTCCCTCTTGGCTCCAAATTCAAAATATTTCAAATTTTCTTTCGGGTTTTTATTCAAAATTACTTGATGTCAGCCTATGATGAGGTATCAATGGGTTACTAAGGCACAAGAATGTATAAATAGGTGTTTTTCTCCTCAATTTACATCTTCTACAATCTTTTAACACATTCAAGCAATCTTCACACTCATTCAAGCATTCATCAAGTATTCAAGCACTTTGCATCATCTAATCAAGCATTTTGGAGCAGGCATTGATATGTCTTCATATTTTTGAGCATCAAAGGTGTGGTAAGTTTATGAAATTTGCATGTTAGCTATTTATCATACTCATTTCATTTCATTTCATTTCATTATTTAAGGTTTGATTACCAAAGTGGGTTTTGACCAAGGAAAATCTTAACCAATTTTCCCCTCTTGCATGTGTATTTGTAGACCTTTGTATGCATATTTGACAAAAAATTAGGTGTTGAAGAGTGTTCAACAAGTCAACAAGGTGATTCAAGTCAAATCAACCTCATTTCAAGCTTGGAGAAGACATTTTGTCCGCTTTCTGCAGAATTAACTTCGTCAACCCGACAAGCAGACAACCTTAGATTTGGTGTTGTAGAATTGTCCCCAAATTTCTCAGAATTTTGGGAGAGGATTGATTCGCCATTAGTGGTGAATGAGTCCCACCTTAAGGCTAGAAATCTAGATTTTGTCAGAGTCTGGATCCCAACACTCTGAAACCTATTCCTGACAGTTTTCATTAGAAACAGGACCGATTTTCCATCAGTGGCAAATGAGTCCCACTGGTGATTTTCTGTAATCTCAGACAACATTCAGAAGATTCTAGATTCTCCATTCTCTACCTAGGTGCACTCTGATTCAACCTTCTTCCTTTTTGTTTTACATTTGTTCATTCATAGTTCATGTTTTCATATCATATTGTGTTTTCCAACGTTGCATAAATCTTAGGTCTTGCATTCATAATCAGTCACACAGATCATCTAATCGCACTTATATCATTCCATTTAGTCTAAATAACATCATACATTGCATAATTTGAGTGAACCTAACTAGATCTTTTGTGTGGGATTTATCTCTCTCCTTTTAGGTGAAACATCCTAAGAGCGCAAGAGTAGCCTACAAGCCCTACCCAAAAATCTACAGTTCAAAAATAAACTAAAATTAAATAATACTTAAATTTAAATTATTAATAAATAAACTTCTAACTTATAATAAAATAACATTATGATTCTAATTTGATAACTTATAGATAAGATACTCTTAACAAATTAACTTGATGAATCTGATAGCTTAAATTTATCTTTTAATTTAAATAAAGTAATTTAAATCCTTATTCCTTTTGACATATACATTATCATTTCCTTTTTAAAGAGATAAAATTAATGTGAAACAGTAATTCTCTCTATTTAAAAAGAGACTTCAAAATTATTACTATTATTTAAACCGTTATAATCTTTTAATTAAATATATTAATGTGACTATTCTTTTTAAATTCTTAAGCATGGAAAATTAAGTCATGTGAAGGGTAAAAAACAAGTGAATTTGAACTTTTTAATCATTACCTTTTTTATTTTTTTTACTTTTTAATTGAACATCTCCTCCATTTAAATTGTTTTAACGTCACATAGTGACCAATATTAAATATACCTACAACCATGCTTCTTTTATTTTTATTTTTATTTAATTATTGATAACATTATTAACTGATCTAAAATTTTAAACAATAGTATTTCGTCACCCAATCTGTAACTTGATCATTATCACATTGAACTTAACCCTTGCGATATTAATGACTACATTTTAGCTTTCTCTCAATGACAGTATCATTGTATTTTTTTAGAAATTATATCTTAATAAATTCAAATTGCCCATAAACTTATTTCCCATTTAAAGTAATATTAAACAATAATATTACTACTATCTAACTGATCATTGACCAGAAATATTAAACAATTTATTTAATAACTAACCATACTATTATTAGTTCCTGCCGCCAGGCAGGAATACTTATGCATTCGCCCAGAATGCTTTTAACCAGTAGTATCGGCCAATCACATTTCGCCATTTAACATATTACTTATTTTTTTGTATAGTTTGAATTTGGAGACCTATTTTATATATTGGAAAATTAGCATTTATCTATTTTTCTATTCGTCCAAGTAGCTTTATAAATCATTTTCATTTTAAAAATTTGGGAAAATGGGAACGCATAAATTGATTAAATAAATTTAAGCAAAGGAATAGTTTAAAAGGTGGTGGCTAGAGGTACGCAATCCATGAATGCAGATTAAATTCATTAAAATATCAGGAAAATGCGAGCACATAAATTGATTAAATAAATTTAAGCAAAGGCATAGTTTATAAAACTGGTGGGTAGACGTATGTAATGCATGAATACAAATTAAATGCATTAAATGGCATCTGGCTCGAGGTGAAGGCGCTGGAATGGCTTGGTGGCCACACATGGCCAGGGTACTTTGGTCATTTAATATAGAGTTAAGCTACTTGCTATGCATCTCTATTACTTTGCGTGTGTTGTTTTTGTGTTCTGTAAGCGCATGTTCTGAGGAAGAGTTTGTAGCGACTGAGCAGGAGATGTTATAGTTGCAAAGTCTAGACCTAGAAATGAGTTACTTGAGGTGATAATTTGTTGATTTTCAGAGTTTTGTTACATTAAAGTGCATAACAAAGCTGTATTTCATAGTGCTCTATTGTGTGGCCGAGCAGGGTATTTTGTAGTTGCAGAGTTGCACACTGGACAACGAGAGACAAATTGCTTGAGGTTAGAAGAGGTAACTTTTCATTGTTTTCTTCTATTTGATATGAGAAATGCAAGTAGGGTTTCATAGTGCTTTAAGGCATTCTTATACTTTGATTATAAATTCATATTTTAAACTAATTTTAGTATTATCTATTCGAATTTCTTGTTGAAATGCTAATGTTTCATCTGCGTTTGATAGGAATTATGTAGAAATACTCTTGTCCATTTTACTTCATGCATGTGAGACATGTAAAGTTTGTATATTTTTTATTACTGCAAAGTGGTCCCATAAAGAGGGCTTTGGAACCAAAATTATGTCAACGTGTGTGATAATGAGAGCTTTCAAACAATGAGTCGATAGTGTGTTGCTTTGAGCTTTTCCGTTGTCATCAAAGCATAAAGGATAGAGGGATTTTGTTAAAAGTCATGGTTATTGTCCTCATAGGAATAAATGGAAACAATGGGAGCATATAGAAAACAGGTGAACTGTTTGACAAAACTCGTGAAAGAAAAACTATTATATATGATTAGTTGTATATATATTCATGCATTTGTAGAAGAAAAAATATCTGTGTTTGATAGGAACTATGTAGAAACCTCTTGTCCATTTTACTTCATGCATGTGAGCGCTGTAAAGTTTGTATACTTTTGATTACTGCAAAGTGGTCCCATAAAGAGGGCTTTGGAACCAAAATTATGTCAATGTGTGCGATAATGAGAGCTTTCAAACAATGAGTCGATAGTGTGTTGCTTTGAGCTTTTCCGTTGTCATCAAAGCATACAGGATAGAGGGATTATGTTAAAAGTCATCGTTATTGTCCTCGTAGGCATAAATGCAAACAATGGGAGCATATAGAAAACAGGTGAACTGTTTGACAAAACTTGTGAAAGAAAAACTATTATATATGATTAGTTGTTTATATATTCATGCATTTGTAGAAGATAAAATGGGAAACTAATACAACAGTAGGTAGTTATAACCCCCAAAAAGAATCAAACTTGGAACAAGAGCAACATCCAAAAAATTGCGCTTAAAAGTACCTAATGCACTAGAGAATTTGCCATAGCAGAATACAAATTTTCATTTGCACAGAGATAGACAAAAGAATGTAGCATTTAAATTCTGTCAGATGTCGCACGGTTACTTTTCTCATAGGTAGACATGTAAAATACGAAAGCATTTATAAGGCAAGTGAACTATTTTACAAAATTCCTCAGGAAAATGGGCTTCCGAGGAATGCAATGAGTATTAAATCTGGACACCTTGATATTCACATGTTAACTTTGGCATTTTTATGGAGTTGGTAGCTCTCATTTACTCTTCTTTCATCTGATATCTAGTTAATTAGGTGGATGTTAATTAGTCTTTAAATACATAATAATAAAAAGAAAGAAATAATTATAAATATCCTTGTGGACATTCTAATTATGGGTTGTGATTTGTACTTGCATGTAGATGGATTAAGCACTCAAAAGTCACAGTATATGTAGCATGTCAACTAATAGGTCCATGTGACATTTCAGTCATGTTAAAGTAGTCAATTCCATATTTGTCATTTAACCTTGTACCATTAGATAAATAATTAATTAGGTAACTATTAATTAGTCTTTAAATACATAGTAATTAAGAGAAAGAAAAAATTACAATTATCCTTGTGTACATTTTACCTGGTGATCAAATTCAAGGAACAAACATACGAAGCAAACAACAATTTGAGATTTTGTAATTGGAAAACTTAGACTGAATGCTTAGGAAGTTAGAAAATTGTATCTTGGGGTTATAAAAAACTATGTCAAATATGTTTTAGAATTCAAATTGCAATGTTGCCATAGAGCAGTCAAGTAATATTGCTTGATAAAATAATTTTAGACTTCGTGCAAAAGAGCAGTTAAATTCATTGCTAGAAGATTTGTGGTACAAGAACCTATGGCAACTAGTTTGTGTAGTTAATCTGATTTACATTTATACTTGTGTCTCTTGAATCTAAAAAATGCTTGCTAGTGTTTTAATGGTTTTGGCTATTAGTATCCATCGCAGTAGTACTATTATATATTGCAATTGTAATTTTGGGAGTTGTTTGCATTTTGGTCATTTCCTTGAGCTTTATTGCTATTCTTTTAGAAAAACAAAAAAAAGGTCTTCGTTTTCTAATCAAAGCTTATTACATGGAGCAATGCTTTTGATTGGAAGAAGAGAGGTGGTGTAGTGGTCCAACTGTAGCAAATTCTTCAAGAAAAGAGAACAAGGTGAGTTTCTAGAATGAACCTTCTCCTTTATTTACAATTGCATAGAGTAGACAAAGAAAAAGGTTAATTCAAGATTCTCACTATATTGATTGTACTTGTAGTCATATCATTGCTTTTTGTTACAAGGACACTCTTTACAAATGGGTATTGTGAGTGGCATATGCTATATGGTTCATAAAAATTAAGCAATTGGGGTTCAAAAGTAGATCTTTGTTGCAATAACATGACATCAGAAATGCAATTATTATCCAATCAATTTCTTTGGTGGTTGATTGCACTTTATAATTTAAACATAGTCTTTTTTATTTTGAGAGTTTGATTCTGAATCCATATGCATACTTTGATTAAAACTAGTGGCTGAAGGTACATAATTCATTGATGCAAAATCAATGCATTGAATGGAATTTGACTAAAGGGGAGGCTGTTTGGATTGCTAATTAGTCTTTGAATATATAACAATTAAAAGAGAGAAATAAGCATAATTATCCTTGGCCATATTTCAAAAGTCACAGTATATGTAGCATATTACCCAATAGCTCTATCTCACATTTCATTCATGTCGATTTAGGAAAGTTCATATTTCTCATTTACCCTTGTATCGTCTCATGTCTAATTAATTAGGCAACTGCTAATTAGCCTTTAAGTACATAGCAATTAAAAGAAAGAAATAATTACAATTATCCTTCGGTACATTTGAACTATTAATCAAAGGAAATTAACAAACTAGCACTAGAAAACCATGTGCATGTTAATGTGTTGGGTAACATGTATTTGTGCAGAGGTGTATATGGATGCTATGAGTTGTGATTTCTACCATTATGTAGCGCTTAGTATTACTTGTACAGCCAAGCCACATGCAAGTAGAATTCATAATTCATGGCATCCAGATACACTCAAGGACAAATACAAATCAAGGTTGTTGGCATCCTGATAAGAAAGATGATGAGATACATCCAATTAATGTATGTCACAACATCTTATTGAATGAAGATGATTTGGATAGGGATGTTACAAATGAGAATCCTTATTGGTGTGTGACTAATGCTCTTTTTGAAGACTTGCCAAGAAAATTGCATGCCAATACTATTAGAAAATAGGTGACACCAGATTTATTGATTGACTATGATTAATGGGTCAAATGTGTACAAGGATAGTTAAATAATTAGGCAGCTGCTAATTAGTCTTTAAGTACATAATAATTAAAACAAAGAAATAATTACAATTATACTTGTGTACATTTGAACTGTTGATCAAAGGCAATTAACAAACTAGCGCTAGAAAACCATGTGTGTGTTAATATGTTGGATAACATGTACTTGTGCATAGGTGTATATGGATATTATGAATGGTGATTTCTGTTTGCATGTAGCTAGTTTAAACATTTAATAATTAGTGCTAGATAATGGAATGAAATGAACTTGGGAAAATGGAAATAGAATGACCCCATGGAATTGGAACATCAATGTTTATGTGGCTTTAACATGATAGCAGATTTGCATCCATGAGACTTATTTGAATCTCAAATGTCATATTGTATGTGGCGTATTAGCTAATTGGCTTAACATGATAGCTTTCAAACACATTAATTCAGCGATCAATCAAGCTAATTGGCTGATGAATTAATTGTGTTGAGTGGTTAGTCATAGTTAATTATTAGTCATCTTTATCCTCCAAATCAGTTAAATCAATCTTGCCTATTCACATTCACAGATACACAATCTTTCTGACCATTTTGGCTGCTTTTAATAAAATAGGAGCTTTAGAACAGGATATGTACATTCATCTAAGCATGATAAGACGTGGATTTCTGACAGATATTATGGTTTGAAATGTTGTCATGAATATGCATACAAAATATGGAAGCACAGGAAAAACATGTAAACTGTTTGACATAATTCCTCAAAGAAATGTTGGCTCTTGGTGTGTAATGGTTGCAAATTATGTAGAGAATTATTTGTCGAAAAATATTTTTGCAAACTTTCAAGCAAATTAACTAAATAGCTGATCAAGTTAACTGTGAATCAAGTTACTTGACCAATCAATGAAACTAGTTCATTGATAGATCAGTTTTCTTGAATAGTTAATTATAGTTAATTATAAATCATCTTTATTCACCAAATCAATTAAACCAATCATGGCCATTCATATGCAAAAAAGGAATTTCTTGAAAAGGATTTATAGACAAGGAAGCAAACACAATTGCTAGGTGCAAACTAAAATTGCAAAACCTTCACCAACATCTTCCTTTGTGTTTCTTGTGCTACAAATATTCAACAAGCTATAGCTATCCATATTAATTGTATTCCTTTGTCTATGTTCAAGCCATCTGTTTATTCTATTGCTTTCACTATTATTTCATGAAAGCTCAAATGTCATAGTATATGTGGCGTATCAGCTAATAAGTCCATCTCACATTTCGCTCATGACAATTTAGTTTGTCTCATCTCTCTCTGATACATTAATCAAAGTCAATTAACAAATAAGTCAATCTTACACTTGGCTCATGCAAATTAAGTCAATTCTATCTTTTACTCATTAGTGAAATTAACTAATCAGCTGAACAAGATAGCTTTCAAACAAGTTAGTTTAGTGATCAATCAAGCTGTTTGATTGATGAGCCAATTGAGTTCAATAGTTAATCATAGTAATAGCAAAAAAATCCTTGTTAGATGATGTCATAGTTGAATTTTCTTTTGTGTGCCTGTCTGCACTTTTGCTATAGCTTGAAGCAATGATGCTTTATGGTTCAAGTATTAAGTGTATTTGGAAACCTTTCTTGATTTAAATTGATTGATTTAAATCTGTTTGGAAACCATACTTACAGTGGTTCTTTAGGCTCGATGCAAAACAACAATATAGTTAAAATGCATAGTGAAAGCATGTAGAGAACCATGCTCACACTTGTACATTTGGAATTCAAGAACCTATGATAAATAGTCTGCCAGGTTAATCTGTTTTCAATTAATACTTGTTTCTATTGAATCTAAAAAAATACTTGCTGGTGTTTTTTAGTGTTTTGACTATTAATATCCATTACACTATCACTGTCATCCATTGCAATTATAATTTTGGGATGTGTTTGCACAAATGTGTTTTGATGCATTGTGAAACCCAACTTGCATTTCTGGGATAAAATGAAGCAAAATAAATAAAAGTAGCAATTTGTTACCTTGAGTAACTCATCTCTTGGTGTTCATTCAATGAGCACAAGAGCTTTTGCTCTGTCACTGTAAACGTCCCCTTTGTATTGATAAAAGCTGTCAGTTTTCAAATCTATGCCTTTGCTTAAATTTATTTGTATATGGAGTAACATTGTTTTCAAATGCATGATTGATAATAACACGTATATTAGAAAACTTTGAATCAAAATACACAAATCATTTAAAAAATAATATTTCTCTCTTTGTCTTATATTGCTATAGATAGAGCTTCTTTTCAATCATCATATGTATACCCCAAATATTCCTAGCCTAACTGTATTAACTTAGAGAGTTTTGACAAATTGCCAGAAGAGCTGACTATTTTCATCTTTGCATAAGCCTCCACTGTATTCCACACTATATTATTGTTGTCTACCTTCTTACCATCAAAACTTGTCTACATATGGGAAATGACTAGAATTACACATCCTTTTGTTGGATTACTTACCATGTTCTGTCACCTTAATAAGATCAGGTACAGTCGTAATGTATTAAAAATGAATTTATAACTGTGCAATGCAGTCAAGCCCCTATTTTTCAAGTTATAGCCAAACAAACCATATGATTATACCACAAATGGAGATTCTTACTCCAAACAAGAGGGAATAGAAACATAAGATGCAATTGTTAGCCAGGTCCTTCATTGCTCCCTTGCTACTGGTAGATATCACAAAAAAGTAAAAACCTATTTCTAAGATAACAATGAATTTAAGGCACTTGAAATAAGTTTGTCTCTATAATATTTCCCACACTTATTTATCCCCAACAACTATGTATTCGCTTATAGGTAGATATAACAGTTGAAAATGCTATTATAGACATATATTCACAATGTGGAAATATAGACAAGGTCCAGAAATTGGAAACAAGGAATGCATAGGAAACATAAGCTATGAAATACAATGACATGTAGCATAAACAAGTAACAGTTTAAACTCCAATAATCTGTGAAAAAGCTTTTATGGACATTTATTTTTTATCAGATTACTTTTGCAAAATACACGTACAGTAATGCAAAAAGGGTTTCTGGTAATTTTGCTATCAATTCATATCACCCAAGAACTGCTTCCGACAGAGACACACTTCCTCCTCCATCTGTTTTAGTTTAGCAGAATCTGTTCAAGAACTTTATTTTGTTAAATGAAACAATCGGGAATTTGGAAAACAGAAAAAATAATGGATTGTTGAGCTTTCTAATTCATCATGATTTTTCAATTTTTTTACCCCACTTTTACAACATACTAAATGACAAGTAGCTAAAAACAACATTCAGAACTCTACAATGCTCTTGTAGAATGAGAACACAAACAAGTATTCAAGGGTACCTATGATGTTTACTTCTGCTCCAAACTCTAAAAGAAGGCTCGCACAGTCTTTGTATCTATTTGTTGTTGCAATGTGCTAAACACAGGATATCAAAAAGATTTGTCATATTGTTTTGAACTCTCAATAAAAAAAGAATCTCCATTTCCTACCATCAAAGAAAATGCATTAAAGTCAAAGGAGTTTGAAATTGAAGATAACAAACCTAATAGCACTCACTTGGATAAACTATTTTGTATAGTCTGAATTTTATTGGTTCCTAGCATCAAGGCAGGAATACTCATGCATTCGGTTGGAATGCTTTTAACTGGTAGCATTGGGCAATCACATTTCACCATTTAACATATTTCTTTTTTTTTGTATAGTTTGAATTTGGAGAGCTATTTTATATATTGGAAAATTAGCATTTATCTATTTTTCTATTCATCCGAGTAGCTTTAAAAATCATTTTCATTTTAAAAAAACCGGGAAAATGCGAACGCATAAATTGATTAAATAAATTTAAGCAAAGGCATAGTTTAAAAGTTGGTGGCTAGAGGTACGTAATCCATGAATGCAGATTAAATGCATTAAAATATCAGGAAAATGCGAGAGCATAAATTGATTAAATAAATTTAAGCAAAGGCATAGTTTATCAAACTGGCGGGTAGACGTACGTAATGCATGAATACAAATTAAATGCATTAAATGGCATCTAGCTCGAGGTGAAGGTGCTGGAATGGCTTGGTGGCCACACGTGGCTAGGGTACTTTGGTCATTTAATATAGAGTTAAGCCACTTGCTATGCATCTCTATTACTTTGCATGTGTTGTTTTTTGTGTTTTGTAAGCATGTGTTCTGAGGAAGAGCTTGTAGCGACTGAGCAGGAGATGTTATAGTTGCAGAGTCTAGACCCAGAAACGAGTTACTTGAGGTGATAATTTGTTATTTTCCACAGTTTCTTTCCATTAAAGTGCATAATGAAGTTGTGTTTCATAGTGCTTTAGTTGGACTATCACTATCACTTTGTGCCTAATGTGTCGGTGCATGTATGTATGTATGCATGTCTCTATGTACATATGCATTTATCTATGTGCATATCTATGTAAACATTTGTAGATGCATATATGCATGTATGCATATGTCTCTGGATATATCTATGCATATATGTATTTATGCATATATGTATGTGTGTATAGATGCATCTATGTGTATATGCATGCATGCATATATGTTTACGTCCATACATGCATTTATGTGTGTCTACATGGATGTATATGTACATATATATACATATGTATATATATATGTGTGTGTCTATATGTCTTTTCTAGGAAAGAGTTTACAGTGACAGGGAAAAGGTTGTCATGGTTCCAAAAAGGACACTCGTAGACAAGTTACTTCAGGTAATAAATAGTTATTTTCATCAGTTTTCTTTTATTTTAGAGTCCATAGGCAGATTGGGTTTCACAGTGCTCAACCTACGCTAATCTTCATAGACTAGTTCCTTGGATGAACAATTGTCTTTTGTCCAATGTACAATATGGGAGCTTAACAATAACTTGGTGCTTATGAGTCCTCTAAAGATTACATATCTTTAATTATTGCAGAACTGTTCCATAGTGCAAGCTTTAGAGCCACTGTGCTGTTAGCATGTGCCATAATGGGACCTTTTGAACAATATGTGGACAATGTGTTGAGAAGGCTTTACAAATTGTCAGGCAAATGCAATTTACAGGTATAATCCTAAGCTTTCAGCTTTCTCATTGTCATTAAAGCATAAAGGAAAGAGGATTTTTCCGAAACTTCTAATTTATGTACTTTTACATGATAATTCACCTTATTAATTAATGAATCAAATTATCTTAATTAATTAATCTTCTTTTCCCTTCTATCATTTCATATCTAATTAATTAGGTAACTGCTAAATAGTATTTACATACATAATAATTAAAACAAAGAAATAATTATAACTATCCTTGTGCACATTTGACCCATCAATCAAAGTCAATTAATAAATCTGATTCCACCTGTTCACTGATAGTATTGGCATGCAATTTCCTTGAGAAGTCTTGAACAAGAGGATTACTCACACACCAATAAGGATTCTCATTTCTAACGTCCCTATCCAAATCATCTTCATTGAATAAGATGTTGTGGCACACATTAATTGGATGTATCTCATCATCTTTCTTATGAGGATGCCAACAACCTTGGTTTGTATTTCTCCTTAAGTGTATCTAAATGCCATGAGTTATGAATTCTACTTGCATGTGGCTTCATTGCACAAGTAATAGTAAGTGCTACATAATGGTACAAAATAAACTTATGCAAATGGAAATGAAATGACCCCATTTAGTTCAAAAATCAATATTTATCTAGCTTTTACTATTAAGTGATAGCTGGTCTAGCATTAAACAGTAGCTAGAAATTGTTTTTATCAGAACTTAACAGTGCTAGCACAGGTCTATGTTGTTTTTTGGCTTAGTATTGACAGGTTGCCATGGCCTATTTACACTTCTTCAGACGCTTAAGAAAATATGGCATCTATTCCATTGATTGCTCTTAACGAGCTTATGCCACCATTGCAATAACAGAATTACACTAATGCATGCATATGCAAAATATGTTCTATATTATAGGGTACACAAATAACAATAAGTATTTTAAAATTATAAAATCCAATTTGCATTATAAGAAACAAAAGTTCTTACTTATGTTCTTTCTCGTCAAAATGAATCTACATAGGAATTCTGTTTTGTTTTTATGAATAACATAGTATATGTCACTCACTATACTCATTTGTCTAAATTTTCCTTGTAATAGGGATCGGTGCTTTCAACTGTATTTAAACAATCATGCACAAACTGCAACGTGAGGTTAGCATATTAACCTTCTCCTTTTTTAAAAAAAAAAAACAATGCAGAGTTTTCCAAATATGCGCTTCTAGGAAGATTTCCCATGGTTGTAGATGAAATAGTATATGTTTTTACAGTTTGCTCACTTCTCAATTTTGTCATTGTACTAGGAAAAATTACTTGTGCCTATAATAACAGCCAGAATTTGTACATTGCTTCAAGTATACTTGATCATTCAATAGCAGATTGCAAGGTCAGCTTTCCAAATTGTCTTTCTACTTTTCTTGAAATGCAATTGAAATTCTTCAATATAATGACTGCATAAAGTTCTTTTTCATGTTTTCATTTTGTCATCTTGTATTCCTCATTTCTTTGAACACAAATGATTTAAAAGGCTGCTTGCACATATAGAAATAGGAAAATGCATTTTCCACAATTGCAATAGTAATTTGTCTTCGAAAAATAGAACAAGTTTTGCTTATGTGTTAACTAGTTATACTTCCTCTATACAATATCCATAGAATAGAATGAACTGCTAGAATGCAATTTTTAAACCCTATTTGCAGTTTCAAATAGCCTATAAAGTCATAAGTCTTTGTTTTATGTCAACTGGTTTTTACCTATATGCATTTAAGGCAATTTTGTTCATAAGACTACTTATATCTGTGGCAAGTTGCTATGCACTGTGCAAGTGAACGTATGTTTAATCTTCCTGTATTACAAAAAAAGACCACAAAGTTAATTTCAAAAGCTGACATGGCACATGAGTACAATGAATGATGTACTACGTTACTCATAGACATGACACAATATTTTCCATGGTCTTGTTTATATGCAAAATGACATTAACCACAATTTTTTTTTGCTCACATTGCCAATTTCACTATGTGCTTTAAACCTCTAAAGTAAGAGAAAACTGAGGAAAGAAACTATTTATTGCCTCAAGTAACTCATTTATGGTTCTGGACACTGTAACTATAACAAAGTCTGCTCAATCACTGTAAACTTTCCTAGAACAAAGACTTGTAGAATACAAAAACAATTTGCGCAAAGTAATAGTCATGCTTAACAAGTGACTTAAGTCTATAACAAATGAACAAAGTAGCCTGGCTATACATTTCCACCAAGCCATTCCAGCAGTTTCTCATCCACCCACATGCTATTTAATGCATTTACTTTGCATTTATGCACTGTGTGCCTACACCTCTGAGTTTTAATCTCTTTTTTTAATTATTTAATCGATCTATGCCTTCGCTTTTGCTCAATGGACCTATGCCTTTGCATTTTCCTCAAATTTTTAAAACTCAAATGATTTTTAAAGCTATTCCCACAAATAAGCAAAGCCATAGATCTTCTTTGATCAATCAATGCCTTTGCATTTCCCTGATTTTTTTAAAACATAAATGATTTATGAAACTATTCTCTACATGCCACCTAATTCATGTTTATGTGAATAGCTTTTAAAATCATTTGCTCTTTGAGAAAATCAGTCACTTAGAAGTACATAGAAACAAAGGAATCCAATTACACAAAACATTTAAAGACCATAGACTAAGATTGACAGTGTGAGCAAAAAAGATTCTTATCCACCATTTCTTGCATGTAAACAAAGCTACCTGAAAATATTGTTTTGTGTTTGTGGCATTGAAAGTATAAATCATGCATTGTACTCATTTATCCAATTTGTCAATGTAACAGGAATAAGTACATACAATCCTAGTGGGGGACAGTGGATGACAAGGTCAGGTTGAAGAATTAATACTATTTTTCCCTTGTGCTTCTAAAATATTGTTTGTTGTATAATATGTCACGTAGGCTTCTGCTACTACTCAAGATCCATTTTCCAACATATATAGAGATTATTATCTTCCAAGATGCTCGACAACATGATTAATACTATAGAATGCTATTGAGTAAAAGCACATAGGCGACATAGGAAAAAACTATAGATTTTGTAATCTAGATGATAGCATTTGATACTATTCATACATAACATCTGCTATTCTCAAACACATTAGGATACAAAAGAAAAAAAGAAAATGATAGACATTGACACCTATGAATTGACAAAGCACCCCCAAATATCAAACATTGACTACACGCTTAAGAGCGAGGGGCTTTGCAGATTAAGTACTTTTGCATACAATGTTGGCAATTGTTTGTTTGACTCATTACAACTATTGCTTAACAATCGCTACACATCAATTCAACTATGAAATAGAGCTATAGATTACTTCTTGAGTTGCCTTCAAAACAAGGAAAAAGAAGCAATAAAATCATACAACTATGAACTAGACCTTGATACTCTATATACATTGCACAAAGTACATGATCCGCAAACATATTTCCATAGAATGCAGTTATCTGCAAAGCCACAGGAAGATTTCACTAAAAGCGGATTGTGGGGTGACTTATTCTACATTCACTAGATATCCAAATGGTTGAATATACAAATATGCCTCTGGTCAACAACAACAAGAAGAAGGTACTTACAGTTCAATAGTTCTGATTACACAAAATCAGTCTCTATACTATTTCATGACATGAATTCTCTAAGCGGACACTTTGAACCATTGTTAAAAATTGAAACACAAAACGTAACTTCAAAACAGCCCGTAGGTTCACATGAAATTAAAAGACCGTGCACAAAGTATCCTTGAATATCAAACATTGACAATGTCCTTAGAGCTGAAGGCCTTTGTAGATTAAGCACATTTGCATACAATGTTGGTGATTGTTTGTTTGACTCGCTTCAACTACTACTTAACAATCAGTACACCTCAACTCAATTACAAAATGGAGCTATAGATCATTTCCTAACTTGCTTTCAAAATAAGGACAAAGAAGCAATTAAATCATATAACAATGAACTAAATCGTAATATTTTATATACATTGCACAAAGTACATGACCAAGAAACATACTTCCGCAAAATGTGATTGTCTGCAAGACCATGCACAGACCATAGTGAATGTGGATTATGGGGTGACTTGTTCTACATTCACTGGATATCCAAATGGTTGAAAATACAAATAAGCCTCTGGTCATTGACAACGTCAAGAAAGTACTTAGATTTCAATGATTCTGGATTTATAGAATCAGTCTCTATACTATTCCATGATACAAATCCTCTTGCTGGACATTTTGAGCCACTTCTAAGAATCAAAGCCCATAATCTAACTCACCAATTCTCAACAAGCTTACTCCAACTTAAAAGTTGATCAGAAGTGGTCCACAATACAAAATTACTTACTTGAACAAGACACATGCTTTCCCAAAAGACAAGAAGAATTTGATACCATTTGTCACAGCAAACAATTTTAAACATAAATCAACAATAAGACTTAATCACTTGAAGAACTTGATTAGAAAAGAAAAACAAAAAGAAAGTATACCTACCAGTCCAAAGAAAAAAAAAACATTGTCACCAATAGAAATTTATAAAACAACAATACAAGATACACCAAAATACCCATGTGCAATTTTCCAAGTGCTCTGTTTGAACAAGGACATCAGACATTCAAAGAAAAACAAAAAGAACTATACTGTAAGCTACTACAATTAGATTCCTTACCATTCACAGATTTCATATGCCATGTATGCTACTTTGCATTGAAACAGTCCACTATTCCAAAGTATGCTACCCCATAGAAAATAAGAACTAATAGACCATTGTGCTATGTGCAAAATTTAACTCAGCTAGAAGAATGACTTGTCTCACTTAGAATTGCATTTGCCCAGATTTGGGAACTAGGGTTCAAAAGGTCTCAAATAGGCCTAACAGGTTCTATTATAAATGTTCCTATTAACATGAACATTGTACAAAGAGCATTACCACAATCAATTAACAACACACAAAAAATTGTTGTTTCGTTGAAAAGGAACTTACAATACAAAAATGCATTTCAAAAAGGCATGGTGCGCCCAAATGTCATCATGCAAGCTTTGACTCAATTAACAAGGAGACCATTATACAAAATGCACAAAGTCCACATAAACCAAGATTGGCAAGAAGTTCTCCAATGCACTCAAGAAAATGAAGACAACAATCCACAAAATACAAGTGAAATAGAATCAGATAGTGAAATGGAAAATGAAAACCCATCAAAAACATTGATACATGGATTTATTGAGTGTAGAAGTATCCATAACATGGAAGACAATATTATTGAAATTGCACCTGTAGAGGACAAGTATCCAATTGGAATATTTAAGGACATGTATGCTGAAGAAATGAATTTCCCAACTTTATTCTTTAGCAAACCATGTGATAATGACATTGTAAAAAACTTTACATATTAGAAAATAGTACGCTAGGAGCTCTTACAGTCACAAAGACAATTTGCATATCATACAACAAACATTTTTTTCAAAGCTATTAAGGTACTAATACAACAAGTACTGTCTACAATGACAATAAGAATCCGAAAAGGCCAGTTAAAAGAGCGGAAGCTATTTGCAAAAGACATTAAACACAAACCAAATCTAGAAAAAATTCTTAAATAAGATATTGGATATGTTGATTTCAAAAGAATAAGAATCTCTCCAGACTATTCACAACAAATTAAGAAAAATGTATTTGCTATGATTCGACAACTAGGACCACCGACATTTTTCATCACTTTCACTAGTGTTGAGCAAAATTGGGATTCATTAATTCAAACATTACAAGAGCTACACAATCTACACCAATCAGCACAAAACCGTCAAGAATCTAATGACCCAACACACATTGACAAATTTGAACTAATCAAGAAAGATCCTATCACTTGTGCACGTTACTATAAACATAGAATCAATGCAATAAAAAAATTGATACTTACAGATGACTCTTTCTTTGGAAATGTCATTGATTACTTCTCAGTCATTGAGTTCCAAAATTGAGGAAATGAACATGATCATTTCCTCATATGGGTTAAAAATGCACCAATCTACACAGAAGATAACAATGCGGACATCATAGCTTTTGTTGATAAGTATATTACTTGCGACACCGAAAATTTGGAACCTACTTTAGCAATGCTACACAAACATCATCATACAAAGAAATGCAAGAGATCAAGAAAACGACTTTGTAGATACAATTTTCCTTTTCCACCAATGCAAAAGTCAACTATACTTTTACCAATACTCCAAAAGACTGAAGCGATAACTGCAAATGCCATTGACATCTTTGCAAAACTCCAAAAAGCAAACTATGACGAAACATTCACTTTTCAAATGTTCTTAAAAGAAATAAACTTAACTGACAATGAATACATTGAAGCTTTGAGCTCA
>VDFB02040356.1:0-33193 GCA_007258455.2 Sequoia sempervirens | reverse complement strand
GAATCAGACAGCAATTCATATAAAAAATAACCAAACTAAAATAGTACCCTGTTAGACCAGTTCTAGCCAAATTGGCACATAGCAATCTTATTCTTCCAAAGCGAATTCTTGGACAAGAGATGTTACAGGGATGATGAATTTGTAGATAATGCAAGGTTTGAATCACAATATAAACTTCAATTCTTTATGATTTATTAATGCTAGATATGCAATACCATAAATTTGAGGATATGAAGTACAATAGCACCAATCCCGAAAGCATGAGAGATTATCTAGGATTTGAAAATCTGATTTTGCATTCATGTAATATGACACTTCCAAAAATAATAGTTACAGTGATGAGTTTCAAATTAGTAGTTATACATGAATGAATAGAATGACGCATTCACAAAGTCAGATTACTCACAGTATTAAAAAAACATATTGCCACTTCATCATAGTCACTGTTGATGATGCGAGTTTTGAGAGACTCAAGAATACATTTTACAACAGTACTGAAGTGTGTTCTCTTCTTTTCATCATCCTGTATAAACATGAAATGCAAATTAAGAAGGTTCACCTTTACTTCTTGGCACATAGAACAAGCCAGAGACATATAAAACTTCGTTTTCACATAGTATCAACACTGAACACAGAAGATTCAGATAGAACCGCATAAGTGTGTATTATCAACATTCAGTTTCCTTGCCACTGTAAGACATTTAATGAAATGCAAAAAATAAAGATAAAGATTGAAAATCCCAAGTCCCAAGTATGAGAAAAAATATATCTTCAACTTATGCTGAAGGCATGCAGCAGTGCAATGAAAATTTTGATGTCCATAATGTAATAGCCACGGAAAGAGCTGAGCAATAAGTTTACCTTGACTCATATGCACAGAAACACAGATTCCAAACTTGAACTCTTTTCATCGCATCATTATGTTTTAACACATTTTAACATTAGACTAGTGTTAAATTGTTAATGATCAATAGCCAAATCATCTCTCGGCTCCTTCCAAGGAATACTTTGAAAGTCAATTTTGATGGAACAACAAAGGGAAAGCCAGGAGTGGTTACAGCCAGATGCCTCAATCGAAATCTGGAAGGTTCTCTCTCAGAAACCAATAATGGCTTGGACGACTTCTCCATTTCAGAAACAGACAGGGATATTCGACAACTTTTTCATCTAGTCTTCACTGGCATATGCTCTTAGGGTTCTTGTTTGCCCTTCATTGCTATTTGTTAGTGGCACACTACTTTACTTCAACTGATGTACTTTTATTATTTTGATTCTAGGGTTCTCTCTTGCTAGAACTTTCTATTGTTAACTGCTGTAACCTGTAGTCCCATTGACCTACTTTTGGTCATCTTTGGACATTAATATGATTTATTTCTGTCTTTCCTTCTTTCTTTCTTTCTTTCTTTCTTTCTTTCTCATTATTCCTTCTGCAAGGCATATCCCTGTATTTCTATAATTTTGATTAGGTTCTCTCTTCCTAGACCTTTTTGTTGTTAACTTCTGTAACATCTAGTCCCTTTAACCTACTTTTGGTCATCTGTGGACATTCATATAATTTCTTTCTTTCTCATTATTCCTTGCACAAGATATATCCACTAGGAACCAATAAAAAGCAGAAGCCCTCACTTTCATTGAAACTCTCAAGCTGGCTATTTTGAATTTTCCCAAAGCTCACATGGATTGAGGTGGAGAGAGACTCTCTTGTAATTATCAACACAGTGATGAAAAGAAATATTCCCAGCTGGAAGCTAGAGTATCTCCTAACAAGGCAAGAAGAAAATCAATCAACTTCAACAGGATCAAATTCAAGCATTGCTTAAGGGAGGCAAATATACAAGCAGACCTGTTAACAAATGCAAAAACACATAGAGATATTTACTCTTCCCTTTCCAACTCTGCCAAAGAGATTGACCTGAGCTGAATCAGCTTCTTATAGATGATAGTCCAGGCAGTTTAGAAAGATTTCCCAATGATCATTAATTCATTTATCTCTCTTTACAAAAGGTCAAGTTTACATCCCTAAAGGACACGCAAACACTAAAAGTGTTTTTTGTCTTATTTTAATCAATCCTCTCTTTTTGAGATCCCCTGATATCCAGAAATAGCAAACATTCATAGTTATATGTCTCTAGCTTTCTGTTAGAATTTAGTACATGACATAAAATAGTTAAATAAATAAATTAACATACTATTGTTAATTTAATAAATAAAATTGGTTTTGGAAATTATACTCCCGTAACTAGTTTTATACGGGAATAATGGCCTTTCAAAGGCAATACTATGTAATAGTTTTTTGGTGTAACGTGAATGACAGAAATTTAATTCAAGAGCAATCTCATTTTTTCCTCTATCATTTCAATATGGTATCAGAGCAAGTTTCTTCTTGGACCTCTATCTGATTGCCCTCCATTCATTTGTTTCTTCCTCACAGCAGTGTTTACAATGGTACTGCAATGAAGACCACATGCAACTACTATTGTTTTCTACCATTCTTGCATTTGTCAATAGGTGAGCAATGTAGACCATGTGCAAAACCCTTTTTTGACTCCATCATTCATCTGCATTTCTTCTCTTTCTCTCCACTGTGTTCATTCCTGCCAACGTTTAACACTTCACCCTGTTCATTGTTGTCATTCCAAAAATTTAAAATTTATATATTCCCCGATCTATTACGGAAGTGTGTTTATCAGAACCAATATCAAGCATTTTGTGTTCTATGTGCACAATCGATGGTCATTAGAAGTTCGGCAATTGAGGGCACGCTGGAGAAAACGAATAAGGTTTCCTCTCTTATTCGATTATTTTCCCCATAAGGGTTTGTTGATGAAAAGATACAAAGTCATCAAGACTTATTATTATGTCACTCAAATGCTGGTACATCAAGGGATTGTTCAGCTTTGGATCTTACAGAAACTCAATCTGAAAAGAGTATGGATATCAGTCCTCAAAATTCACCTACTGTGGGAGGTGGAGAGGATATTTATGGTAAGGAAAGAGATTTTTTTACCAATTCAAGAGTTGCAAACCGTCCTTATAATGTGAATGCAAGTGATAAATACTTACAGAGTTCTCTATATAGTTCTAGCTTACAGCCTAGGGCAAGCAGCATTCAAAATCATACGTTTAATAAGTGTTCTATTGAAGGTAATTTTCATCATAAGGAAAAACATACGATTCTCTACATCCTTCATATGCATCTAGCTGTTTACAGTCAAGTGATAGTGAGATATCAGGTTTGAGGATCGGTGAAGATATAGAGAAAGGCAAATTCCAAGCGCATGGTTCTCTTGAAGCTTCTGATTAGTATGTTCCTAGATCTAGATCGTGGTTCCCAAAACAGTCACGAGTAATTCAATAGAACAAACAAGATTTTGCAGCCAAATCCTATCGATGGAATTGCTTATAATGTCAGATCAAGTATTTCAGGGCATGTAGTACTGAATTGCAAACAAAGAGCACGGGATCTTCTTGATGGAAAGTTGCAAGATAATGCTTTGATAATTGAAGGAAAGGACCACACTTCAAGTGATGAAGAAATTCCACATCAAAGTGACGAATAATATGTGTACTAATTTCTAGTTTTCCTCTATGTCAGTACTAAAGGGGCTGAATTTGTTAGAATATATTATATTCTTATATTATTAATGGTCAATGTTATGTATTTAATAGATTAGATATTTTCTATCTGTTAGGTTAGATATTTTCTGTCAATAGGTAGATAATTAATATCTACAGTGCTTTTATGCACTTCTTTATATATTGTAACTTTTTAATGTTAATGTGAAGACTTTTAACCATTTACATGGTATCAGAGCCGTCTAGGGTTTCTGGGCAAGTTTTAAAAAATCTGTAGTTTGTGAAAAATCCTCACGTGAGATTTCGTGGCTCTTTGTCTGAAAATCGAGGGTTTCTGATTCACGTTTTTTGTGAATATTTTTTTCTAGAAAAATCGTGGCTTTGTGTTGAAGATTTTTGTCTTTTGGCCACGTTTTTTCAAAGCCCTTCTAGTCACGATTTTCAATTCGCAGATTTAAAGTCATTTTTCTCGGGTCGTTTTCTTAAACGCGATTTTTTCTCAAGCGCATTTTTTCTCTAAACGAACGCCAGATTGGCTTCGCTGGGCTATTCGGGAACTACGTAGAAGCTCCGTTCGCTGTCCTCCCCGTGCTATCGCCATTCTTCCTCGAAATTGGCGCTTTTTTAAAGGATCGCCTGCTAATTTTGACTTATCTCTCACAGTCGCATTTTAATCAGACTAGTTGCTCCGGTCGCCTAGGGTTTGGCATCTATTTGGCCAAATTTTCGCAAATTCGAGCCATTTTTCTTATATTTTTCTCTTTGTTTTCATGGTCAGCTTTGTATTCCAAAAAAACCGACTAGGTTTGGTAAAATCTCAAATCAAGCCTTAAAATTATTCTCGATCGCAGATTCCTTTCCTCGGTTTTCCGAGATCCTCAACCGGTCATCGCCCATTTTTTTCTAGATACCTCTGCCTCGCGGCCTCAAATTTGTGCCTAAGTTTGAAGCTTCCAAATTTTTCCTCGATCAGATTCCTTCTGGGTTTTGCGAGATCTCAACTGGGTTGTCACTAGATTTTTCTGGGTACCTCGTTTTCCGTGCCTCGAAATCCGTGTTGTCAAAATTTTTTGGGTATTCTTCCATCCTTCTGGGTTTTTATTTATCTCTTCTGGGTTTTCAGTAAAACCTCAAAATCCGTGTTCGGGTTTCTGTATTTCTGTTTTCTTTGCATTATCTTGCCTTCACCAATTTGACCGCGAGGTACGTGATGGCATCTCTCATGAACATAATGCTCGAAAGCAGCCAGAAGTTCAACGGGAAGAATTACAACACCTGGAAGCAGCGTATGTTGACGATCTTTGAATATCGTTGTCTCGATCAGGTCGTCTTGGGGCACTCACCTCGACCCACTGTAGCCGGAAAGGATCAGGACAAATGGGATGAACGCAACCGAGAAGCCGTCATGCTCATCAAGCTTTCCGTCACTGACGATCAACTGCCACAAGTGCCGTCAGGAAAAACAGCTGCTGAGGTATGGACAACTTTGAAAGATCTTCATGAAACGTCAGATAAAAGTCGTGCATTTTTTCTTAAAAACATGCTTTTTTCAATAATGATGGACGAGAAGCACACTACTCTTCAAGAGCATCTGACAAAGATCAAAGAGATTCGAGACCAGTTGGAAGCCATTGGACGAAAGATGGAGGAAGAGGACATGGTCGTCATTACTCTGAAGAGTTTGCCAAAATCGTACGAGCATTTCATTGAGACGCTCAATATTACTTCAACAAATGTTGACTTGAAGTTTCCAGACTTGTGTAACAAGCTTCTACAACAGGATCGTTGGAGACAGCAGTTTGGAAGCAGTGCCAGTTCGTCCTCCACGTAACGTACGCTTCTTTGCCAAATCTTCGCTAAGAACAAAGGGAAGGTTCAATCTTCACCAAAGGTTTCCGTTCTTTTCGTGACAGCAAGAAGAAGCATTAAACGCTTTAGCGTAATTTTTTGCTAAATACGGCCACATTAAGGCTGATTGTCGCACTCGGATGGCTTCTGAACAAAAGAAGCAGGGAGGATCTCAACAAAAGGCACATGTCGCTGAGCACACTGAGCAGAAAGAGTCTGCATTCTATGCATTTATGGCCAAGAGAACTGCAGATCCGGTACATTCTTCTGCCTGGTATATCGATTCCGGGGCTTCGCGGCATTTTACTCATCGTCGGGATTGGTTCACAAAGTTTGAACCCTTCTCAGATTCTGTCATTTTCGGAGGAGGTGAAGAGTACACAGTCGCTGGTAAGGGCACTGTCCAGATTCACTCAGGAGGAAGAAATCTACTCTTTCTCGATGTCTACTATGTTCCCGGCATGGAACATAATCTCCTCTCCGTCAGTCAGATCATGCGGCATTCTCCCCAGTTGGATGTTGTTTTCAACTCGTCCACCTGCAGCATCGTTGACCGGGATACTCGTACTACAATTGCTATGGGACTTGAGGATCACGGTCTGTACAGACTTGCTGATTCTGGTGATTCTCAAGAGCACGCTCTCGCAGCCCGAAGTACAACCATCAGCAAACTTTGGCATCAGCGTTATGGGCACTTGAATGTCCACTACCTCTCTCAGTTATCTCGGGAGGGTCTTGTTGTTGGTCTACCTGAGATCCAAACTAAAAATCATGGAGTTTGCGGCGCCTGTCAAGCTGGCAAGCAGCATCGAACACCGTTCTCGGATGGTGATTCTTGGCGAGCCTCCAAGGTACTTCAACTGGTTCACGCTGATGTATGTGGGCCAATGAATACTCCTTCTGTTACTGGGTCCAGGTACTTTTTATTGTTTGTTGATGATTTTAGTCGCAAAATGTGGGTATTGAACAAAAGTCAAATGTTCGCCATTATTTCAACAGCTTTAAAGCCTTAGTTGAGAAAGAATCTGCTCTCGATTGTTACTTCTAAGGTCGAGCAATGGGTTTTGTCTAACCGACTTCTCTTCCTTTGTGTTGCAATACCCGCGATTAAGTTTTCACAACTTACCACACACCCTCTACACCCTCGCTTGTATCGGTACCGTCGGAACGCTAGACGACCCGACTATTAATGGCTCGCTCTATGCTCGAAAGTACCGGAAATGTACCTAAAATACAGGGTCAAGCACCCACATTGCGCCTACCTCCCTAATTGGTCACTACACAAGCTATTGGCAAGATGACCTTAAGAAGCTCCGTCGACGCTAGCCTGGCAGGCCATCCAAAGTCTTCTGCCTCTACCGCTTCATGTATGGATTCCAGATGCCAAACGTGCCAAGTTGGACTCCAAGAGCCAGACACTTATGTTTACTGGCTACAGCGACAATCACAAAGCTTACAGGTTGGTTGATGTGGAGACAGATTGTCTCATATTCAGCCGTGATGTTGTGATTGATGAGACTACTGGTCCATTTGTCCCTACTACCAGTCCTGCGGATCAGCCTATGAAGGTTCTTGATGAGGGTGTTCGTCTTCCTCTTGGTTCCCATGATGGGAGGGCTTCAGAGCATTCTGACTCTGAAGACGAGGAGTCTATTGATCATGATATAGCACCACCTGATTTTCCTCGTGACTACATCCGTGATGACCTTATTATTCCGCATATCCCAAGCTGGCGATGTTACTCCTCAAGCTTCGATAAGTTGGCACTTCGCTTCGTCGGGGCTTCCAAGTGGTGGGCTTCAAGACAATTACATCTTCATGATAATGAACTCATTGAGGCGTAATAACCGTAGCAAGAGCAAGCGCTAACACATAGTCAACTTTCGCCTCTCATGGCCAACATCCATAAAGATTCACGCATTCTCATACATATTCGTGAGTATTAAAGGAATTCCGTGAGTGGGAACGCTATGCGCATTTAATATCATAGTCTTCTAAAGAATCACACTTGGGTTCTTTCTGATCTTCCTCATGGGAAGAAACCTATCAGTTGCAAATGGGTTTACAAGGTCAAGTATCATGCAAATGGTAGCCCTTTGATAAGTACAAAGCTAGATTATTGCTCGGGATTCATTAATACCGAGGGCATTGACTACGAGGAGACTTTTGCTCCTACTGCCAAGATGAGCACCATTCGTCTTCTTCTCGCTATTGCAGCCCAATTTGGTTGGACAGTTCATCAGATGGACGTCAAGAGTGCCTTCCTCAACGGTGATTTGCAGGAAGAAGTCTACATGACGCAGCCTCCTGGTTTCAAGGTTGTCGGCAAAGAACATCAAGTGTGTAGACTCGTGAAAGCGCTCTATGGACTGAAACAGGCTCCCCGTGCATGGTACTTAAAGATTGATCAGTACTTGGTTGGTCATGGTTTTCAGCGCAGCCCTTCTGATAGTAATCTATATGTCAAACACTTTGGTGATGATATTCTCTTTCTTGTTGTCTATGTTGACGATTTGATCATTACTGGCAGTTCAGCACATTTGATTGGAGCAATCAAACAAGATTTGTGTCAGACTTTACGACGCATCCGGGCTTCCATTATTGTTCGGTATTGAGGTTTGGCGCATTAACCCATAGCGCTTATCTCGCCTAAGTATGTTCGGCAGCCTACTTTGACAAATTTCGGATGCGCGCATCGCAAACTTGCTTCCACACATATGAAGGTTGAAGTTGTCGTACCAACTCGATTCAATTTCCGATGGTGAAACTATTATTCAAACTAGTGGGCGCTCATCTACCGGCCGCCACTAGACCGCATATCGGGCTTTGGTAAAGGGAGCTGTCTTCGCCTTCATGACAAATTCTAAAGCCGATCATTGATTGCAAAATGGGTTTGCGTCGATATGTTAAGGGCACTTCCGACTATGGCATTCTCTATGGCAGATGCAAGGATCCACAGCTGATTGGTTACACAGACTCAGATTGGGCAGGTTCAGTGGATGATAGAAAATCTACTTCTGGGTATGTATTCAGTTTGGGTACAGGTGTTGTAACATGGAACAACAAGAAGCAGCAGGCAATGGCTCTTTCCTCGACAGAAGCTGAATATCGAGGAATTAGTTAAAGCAGCATGTGAGGCAGTTTGGCTTCGTAGGATGCTTTCTGACATGCACATGTCACAAGCAGGACCTTCTCCCTTGTACACTGATAACCAAGGGGTGCTCAAACTGGCCAAAAATCCAGTCTTCCATGAACGTACCAAGCATGTCGAGCTTCATTGTCATTACATCCGCAAGCTGGTAGAAGACGGATCAGTTCAGCTGCAGTATGTTCCGACAGCGGATCAGACTGCAGACATTCTCACCAAGTCTCTGAGCCCGGATAAATTTGTAAAATTCAGGGGGCAACTTGGTGTTGTTGACAGATTGACCATTAAGGGAGGGTGTTAGAATAAATTATATTCTTATATATATTAATGGTCAATGTTATGTATTTAATAGATTAGATATTTTCTATCTGTTAGGTTAGATATTTTCTGTCAGTAGGTAGATAATTAATATCTACAATGCTTTTATGCACTTCTTTATATAATGTAACTTTTTATGTTAATGCAAGACTTTTAACCATTTACGAATTTAGTACATGACATAAAATAGTTAAATAAATAAATTAACATGCTATTGTTAATTTAATAAATAAAATTGGTTTTGGAAGTTATATTCCCGTAACTAGTTTTATACGGGAATAATGGCCTTTTAAAGGCAATACTATGTAATAGTTTTTTGGTGTAATGTGAACGACTGGATTTTGATTCGAGAGCAATCTCATTTTTTCCTCTATCCTTTCAATACTTTCAAGGTACTTGGTTCAAGGTTGACAGTGGCAGTAGTGGGTAGAAAACAAGGCAAGAAGAAGGTAATCCCTTTTGAAAGTCAACTCTCTCTCAAGAGGCTATGGATGATATTTTTAATGGTGGAAAATCAGACCTTGTATTGACTAAACGTGTCCTCAAGGAAAAGCAATGGGTGCAAGATAGAGGTCTCAAGCAAATGAATTCTAGCATCACCAACTCTTTTCTATTCAATCTAGGAGGTAAAATCACAAGTGTCATTTTTTCTAGGTTGCAAATGGCTTTTGAAGGGGAGTTTACTACTTGACAGAGAAGAATTGTACTAATTTGGTGGGCTAAGCAGAACCCCTCCAAATAACAGGTTGTTGTGCAAATGGAAAAGGGTTTGGCAGCAGCTGCCAGAGTGGAAGCAGAAACCACAAGCCCTAGGGTTATGGTGGCTATAGTAAAAACATTGGAAAGTCAGTTCACAACCCTGGAAACTATTATATGGTTTTCTGTAAGAACCCTTACTAGTTCAAACTGAATTTTTCCCTTTGCTGGTCCGAAAATTTCTGATTTGTTTTGCTTGCAAAGTACTTAAGCTTTTTAACTTTCATCTTCAACAAAGGGTTTGTAATATCATGTAGATTGAAAGGTTCCAAGCATAGATCCAAATAACAAGAAATGAACTTGAAACATAGATATTAGGCAATCAAACAAGTCACATAAACATACGTGAACATACCCGCCAATGATAGCCTATCTTCTTATTTGATTTGAAAATTGATTACAAATGGAGAGGATTGGAAAGTACAATCAGTTAAGTCTGATTTGAATTTCAGACCTTCAGTTACATTCAAATGTGCCAAAACACAAGTCCAAACCCTAGCCGTATGAATGGAAGATGAAGCTGCAAAAGTATGGATAATATGCCCAGCTGGAAAGGGCTCTAACAGAATGATAGGTGCTGCTGCTACAGTCTCCAACTATGACTGATCTGCAGAATGGGCCCTAACAGCTCCTCAAAATGGACGCCCAAGGCTGAAGATGTGAAGTACAGTTACAAAACCAGCAACCCCTTCAACCGGAATATATATTGATATGCCAAAATAGATGCCAAGACTGAATACCATCAGATCACACTTGAAGTTGCCATTTCCAGCCACCTAACTGGAAACCCTAGTCGCCCAATATCTTCAAAACTCATATAAAATCACCAACATCTCCAAAATTCATGAAACAAACTTTATTGCACTCCAAAATGTTCCTAGTATGGATCGCCCAATGGCAGATTTGCTCAGAAAAATCTATAGACCTCCAAATTCGATTTTTTGACTAGGAACTTGTCTTCAAACCCTAGCTGTAAAATGCACCAAGCTTGCACAATTCTGCCCTATGATGAAACCTGAGTGATTTCACCTCTCAAACAAGGGTAAGGGAGCATCACCAAGCCCAACTCAAGGGAACACCACCTTGAAGAAATTCTGAAAAATTATTTCAAACAAGAGAAAGCAAGTATCAATGCAACATCATATCTCACAACCCTCCATACCTTCTTAAATAAGGCTTCTAGTCCAAACAGCCCTTAGAAGGAGAATCTAAATTGTTTTCATTAAAATATTCAATAACTTCATTGCTAAGGCACCTAAACCGCCCTTAAGGAAAATCTGATTAAAATATTCATTGCCTTCATCACTAAGGCATCTAAGCCACCCTTGGGGAAGATCAGATTTTACCTCATTAAAATATCGGTTGCCTTCTTCCTTAAGTCTCCTAAACCACCCTAGGAGAGAGAATTGACCTTCTAGAAGCAAGGAGAGAGAATTGACCTAGAAGCAAATCAGACCTGATTCGATGTGGGTCGACCAGCCAAGGAGGATAGTAATATTTTATCTATTTTAAAACTCACCTCCTTGTTTGCTTTGACTTGCAAGTGGACCATGAGATAATAATAAAATATGATCAACATTATGCTTTATTTTTGTTAAGGATAATTCCCCTCTTAAATCTCTAAAAATTATGATTCTCATGGTCAATATCATTCCCTTATCTCGCCTTCTAACCCACGGGAATGTTGGATGGGCTAGAATCAAGTCACCAAGATGTCACTCCGAGAATGGGGACATTACACTTTCATGGAATGTGAAAAGGCATGGAGAGTGGAAGTAGATAAAGAATGGCCAACATCTCTTAGTTAGCACCTAAGTCACAGAGTTCGCCACATTTCGACCATGGAGTTTGAAATTCAGCGAACTTCAAAGAATTACTGAAAATTCGTTGAAATTCGCTTCATATTCATACAAAGAAAATGGCGTACCCTTTTTAACGAAATATATTTCAGAAAAAACGTTTTCTCTGACTTTTTTGGGGTTCAAGAGGATTTTTTCCACCATTTTTAGGGTTCATTATGATTTATTCCACCTTTTTTCGACTAGTATACAAACATTTCGAATTATGGCAGCATTCAAAATTTGGACTGGTTTATTGTTTGTAGAGAAGACATGACAAGCAAATCCATGATGAATATGGACTCTAATCTCCACATGCTTATCTAGGGATTCTGAAATGATTCATGTGGGGCCATTTTGCACTCTTGATCTTCAATTTCTAGGGATTCCGCTTTGTGTGGGTACCGGTCGAGCGATTTGAAAGAAAAGAGTTGAGGCCTCGTTTGTGTCTAGGAAATATAGAGAGACACTTGAAAATATCATATGATAGTTTTATTGTTATTAATTTAAGAATTCATTAGTATTAAACTTTAATATTTTAATATTTTATACAATTATATTTGAAGTTCAATATTTCTAATTTATTAGTATAATATTATATATGTTTAAAATATTATATGTAAAGTTCAATCTTCTTAATTTATTAACATAATATTATATATGTTTAAAATTTAATATTATTTAATTTATAATAAGGAATTTAATTTGTATGACGATTTTGCTTATTATATACATAATACATATTATGTGATTTTTTAAATTAATTGTTAATTTTACACTATAAATATGTATATATTTATAATTTTATATGTTTTTGTATGAACAAAAATCCAAATCTATTTATCAATTTTAAACTTTTTTTGATCATTCTGTGAATATATTATTTATATTTTTTTTAAATTGTATTTATATAAGACAAATTTAATCATGATTTTTTTTTTTAATTTTTTCCCCTTGCCGAACTTCATCTGAATTTTGTTGTTGTCGAACACAAACACAAACTCGAACCTTGTGACATAGGTCAGCACTATGCCTTGCCCAGACTTCAGTCAATTACAATAACCCAACAAACCCCTACCTCCTCAAAAGCCCAAAGTAGCCAAGGTTGATGCTCCTCCTCACAAGCAGAAAACTCTAATAGACATTTCAAAGCTACTTCAAGAGCCCTTCAAGCTCTTATGCAACAACACAAATCAATAGATTCTAATAACCAGTTTGTGGTTAATATGAAAAAGGGAGAATATTTAAACAATATTTAACTGTCTAACTTTTCAATCATCTTTAAGTCTATGTAAGAGACATGCAAAGGCTAGTTTACTAGGTTCAGCTCTTTCACACCACATATTCATTGGATTCAGTTTGGGGCCATATACAGGGCCTGGGCCCTGGGTTCGCCTACGGTCTAGCCTAGGCACCCCAAGTCCCTTGCAAGTCCATCTAAGACGGACCTAGGAACCCCACGTGAAATAAATGATTCTAGAGCTGGAGGAACAGTCAAAGGTATGCAACTTTTTTTAATTATCATTTGTTTCTCCAACGATATATTGCCAATGGCTGCAACATTTGTAACCAGCCCATTCATGTGAAAGCCCTTGTCAGTGGAATCACTTTATGTAAAGCATTTGTAGGCCAACTTTTCTTTAGCTGGTTGGGCAATAAGATGGGCCAGGAAAAGGTTAATGGAATTACTCTCATGGTGATACATCAAGAGTTTGATTAGCTCAGCCTTTCAGTTGGTAGGTAATGGGAATCTGCAAAAGCGAGCTTGTGCTTTTTCAGGTTCTAGCTGGGTGTTGGCATCAGCAGGGACATTCCCATGTTGACCACAATCATGGCTGAATACTCAAACACAACTAGAGAATCCCTAATTCTTATAAATCAACACTTTTGATCAAAATTGTTACTTTTTACATTTTTATAAATCAGCACTTTTAATCAAAATTATTACTTTTTGCATTTTTTTATAAATCAGCTCTTTTAATTATTATATTGTCCATCAAAGTCTAATTTATTGATTGTAGCAAGGACATTCTCGTGTTGACCACAATCACTTTCAAATACTCAAGCACAAATAGAGAATACCTAATTTTTATAAATCAGCTATTTTAATTAAAATTATTACTTTCTGCATTTTTTATAAATCAGCACTTTAATTATTATATTGTTTGTCAAAGACTAATTTATTGATTCTAGTGACTAATAAAAGTCATGACCTTAATTTTTTTGCTTTTCAAATAGTGAAGAAATCGAGAGAAGATGTGATATGTTGAAGAGTTCCTTTTGTTGTTGAAAATCGTATAAGTAGTGAAGAAACAAAGCATTGGCATAATTTGCTCTAGTGGAAGTCAAAGGGTCATCCTTCATTACCATCTTCATCTAGCTCTCTTCTTCTTTGTTCTATCGGTTCTTGTGTCCCTTCTATGTGTTGAGTCCTTGTGTGGTTTTTTATTTTGTGTTTGTTTGGTATTTGGTGGTCACATTAGTTTTGCATTCTTTTTGTTTTCTAAAACGCTTTTTTATATTAGCAATGTGAATTGTTAGACCATTCCTCTTTGACTCTTGTTTTACACCATGTTAAATCCTATGTTACCGAATTGTCACCCTCTCCTGAGCAATTCCATTTTGGAATCATTTCGGGTACTGTTCAGAATCGAATCGCTTGAGAATCGGTCAGGAATCAACAAATGCTCTGTGGGTTCGATTCCAAAAAGCCAAAAGCAATTCCCAACGTTTTTCAAATGATGTGGTGACTCGAACGCAATTTTTGACCGTTTTTTCATCCGCCGTTTGACTTTTTCCTTAATTTCTGCGAATTTTAGGGCAATACTACTGGACAAAGACGCGGATTTTGTCATGTAAGTTTCATCTTGTGGATTTACGGCACACAAAAATGTAGAGAGAAGCGACTACAAAAGATGCAGAGTTTGACAGCACACAAAAAACACATAGAGGAAACACAAAACCACAGGCACAGAGAAACCACAGGCGCAGGCAAAGAAAAAACACGAGGGTGCATGACCAAGTATGTCGGTTTCAACATTTATTTTTATTTTTAATTTTTTTTTCTTTTGTCTTTTTTGGGGATTGCTTTAAAAACGAAAACCTATTTTATATTTATAGTATAACTTTTAAAAATTAAAATATAAATTTTAAAATTTATAATAGTTAATATATATATAATATAATAATATTTATAATTTATTATTTAAAATATAATTCTATATATTGGTATTTTGTGAGTTTGTCATATTTTAAAAATTTAACTTTTACAATTTTACAATTTTTATTTATAGTCTTATTTTTTAATTCTTATATAAATAATTTATTAAATTATTAATAAATAATAATATAATAGTAATATATATAATTTTTAAAATATAATATTCATATATTATTTTTAAAATATAGTATTCATATATTATAATTATATAATTTTAAAAAATTATAATTTATACAATTTAAGATTCAAAAAAATTATAATTTATACAATTTAGATCTAAAAAAATTATAATTTATTACTTAGATTTATATATTCTCTTAACAATTTTTAAATTTAAAATTTGTAATTGCAGGTTTAGAGATTGTTTCTATTTTCTAAATATCATGGTAGACAGTTCAGCTTCTGTCAACAATACTAATCCCTCATTCAAATTTGATCCGGCTTCACTACTATGGAGACATGTAGAAATAGTAGAGCAAGTTCCAGGTGGGGGGACATGTGTTTGGATAAGCCCTTGGTGTGAAAAGAAATACACTAGTTCTTATAGCCAAGTGAAAGCGCATTTATGTGCAATTACTGGGAAGGGAATTAAACCATGTCCAAAAAAAAAAAAAATACCTATAACACCTAAGAAAATAGCAAAATATATTGCGGAGCAAGAGGAAGCAAATGCAAGGGTTCAAAAAAAAATGGGCATCCATCGAGTACAAGAAAGGGCTCAAAGATGCCATCTACTTCATCTCAGACACATATTGGTCGTCCTGACATTGTAGTAGAAAGCCATCCCTTTTTGAGAGTAAATGAAGTTGGAAATGTCAATGAGGCTAGTGTTTCGAAGAGAGCAAAGGGACCATTGGAGAAGGCATTTAATAATGATGCAAGGCAACTTGCTAACCAAGTCATTGGAAGATGCCTCTATGCAAATGGCATCTCTTTCAATGTTGTTTGATCACCTTATTGGCAAGACATGATAAGAAAAGCAAATGAAACTCCAAAGGGGTACACAAGCCCAGGTTATGAGAAGATGCATAACACTATATTGTCAAAAGAGGTAAAACATATAGAAGATGCATTATATCCCATCAAAGCCTCATGGAAAGAAACAGGTGTGTATTATTTTTGATGGATGGAAGGATGCAAGAAATAGACCATTGATTAATTTGATTGCAATGTACCCTAAAGGGGCAATGTTTCTAAAAGTTGTGGATTGTGAGGGGCAGGCAAAGGATGCACAATTTATTGCTAACATCCTTATACAGTGCATTAATGAAGTGGGGCCTCAAAATGTTGTCCAAGTTATAACGGACAATGCGAAGAATTGTAGAGTTGCTAGTATGATAGTTGAGTCACGATTCTGACATATATTTTGGACACCTTGTGTCGTGCATTCCCTCAACCTCATGCTACAAAAGTTGGGTACAAAAATAGATTGGATCAAACAAGTCTATAATGAAGCTAAAGAGATCCAAATGTTCATAACAAATCACCACGTGTCGCAAGCTATCTTTAGATCATTCTCGCAACTAGAGCTACTGAAGGTAACTCAAACTTCAAACATTGCATTTTTTTAATGTTATATTTTACTTCAATAATTTATTTAGAATCAGTGTTATGGGACTCACCTAGACTCACCAGGACTCGGTGAGTCGCGAGTCAAATCACCCTAGCCAAGTCCTGGGGGCTCGGACTCGAACTCGGCCAAGTCCTGTCGAGTCCTGGCTAGACTTGCCGAGTCCAGGGGAGTTCCATCAACAAGACTCGGCAACAGGCAGGGTTTGAAAAGTGCAAAAAATTACGTGAAATTTAAAGTTAAATTTTTTTATTTTTTTTACTTATTGTGAATGCAAAATGATGGCCCCTTGACCCTACTGGGGACGCTGCCCCCAGACCCCCGCAAGGGGTGTTTGTAATGTCCCCTTTTTCATGAGCGATGGAGTTTGGAGGAATTAGCCTATTCTTGATCCTCGTAGGCTAATGGGACTTGATAAGAAGGTCGTTTGGCAGATACCCAGTTGATTGGTTGGCTCATTTCATGACTTCATGAGGGTTTTCCTATTATCACCATGGATATTTCTATTTATGGAAACCTTTATATTATATTATAATGTTATGTTGCACTTTATTAGTGAGATTATATTTTATATTGTTAAAAGTGCAATATTAAAATATTAATATGTCAAGCTTCTAGAAGATGAATTTTATATTATTGTTGTTGGGCCGACCTCTTGAAGAAAAAGAATAAATAGACATTGAGGGCTCATTTCCTATCAAGCAGATTTGTTGTTGTTGATGTTTGATGTTGATGGTTGTGGAGCCTAGGGTTTTTGTAGTTGTCTTTGGCCATTGAGAACGAAAACTCTCAATTGGTGTGCAATTTTGAGGGTGTGAAATATCACTTGAATTATTGCAGCTGGGAGGAAGTTACTTCAGACTTTCTATTTGAGCTTCATTGTAAAAACTTAGTGGCCTTTGGGCAAGTTTTTTTTGTACGGTTCGATTTGGAGCATTGTTGGAGGCAATTTTGGTGTTGGAGTCTCCATCCATTTGGCATTTAGGAGGTCGAATTGCATTGTGCATACTCAGATTTTTATATCAGTCATACTCAGATTTCATATCAGACCTTGACTTCACTCATGGAGGCATTATCTTGCACCAATTCATTCCTTGATTGAGGCGCTTCATTTGTGGGGAGTCCATTGATGATTGCTAAGGCTTGGAATTCAATTTCTTAGCTGTTATAATTTATCAGACATGGCGACCAGCTTGTGAGGTACCACGATTTTGCTCATAGGCACTTCATCTTGGAACGATTTCATCTAGGAGTGGAGGCGCTTCATATTAGAGGTCTAGGCGATCTTGTTGGAGGCTTTGTTGGAAACCAAGAGGCTGAATATTATTTTATATCTGCCATTGCATCAGAAACAGGGGCGGCAGCATAGGTGGTTCAATTTGGGTTCATGAGGTCTTCATCTTTTGAGATAATGCTTGTTTCATCATTGGAGACTCAAGGCGACTTCAAGCTACAGGTTCCTTGAAGATTTCATGCTATTTACACGTCATATAGATGCATTTTATAGAGCTACTGTAGATGTTTATTTTGGTATCAGACTTGATTATAAGATCAATATTGTCATTGCATTTGGTCATCATTTCATCCTTGTAATTCATGCTGTTATAATCAGCATCTTTTAATCTTTGAAGTTGCATTGTAAATCACAAATACCAGCTACTGCTGTAGATAGACATTGTAATCAGACTTTGGCATTTTCAGTTGGGTCATGTTGTAAGCCAAGAGTCTTGGCATTTCCATGATAACTTGTGTAGGTGATTGCATTTCAATAAGACATCATCTTTGGGAAGTATTACATGGTTGTAATGTTCATTTGAATTTTATATGAAGATGTATGCCAACTATTTGACATAATGTCAATGGCTGTAGATGTTATTATCAGCATATAGGTTGCATACCAACTGTTTGTTAAAATTACCAATTGGCTGTAGGTGAATATTTCACACGTAGAAATCATATATGAGCATTGTAAATGATGAAATTAAGTCATTGATGCATTTAGGATATAGTTAATGCATTGTAGTTTTGATTTCCAAGCATTTAGAGTACTTTGATATCATCTTCAAGCATTTATATCAGACTGATAACTCAAACCAGCAAGCTGGAAGTTTGCAAGTGAATTGTTTGACAATATTCTTTGAGCTCTTATTCAGCATCTCAAGGTCAATTTGAGTAAGGCTCATTACAGCGTTGCCCCTTGACCCCATTGGGGGCACTGCCCCCAGACCCGCAAGGGGTGCTGCCCATAGACACCTGCAATGGGCATTGCCCCTTGACCCACTGGGGGCACTACCCCCAAACCCCCACAAGGGGCGCTACCCCTTGACCCCGCTAGGGGCGCTGCCCCCAGACCCGCACAAGGGGCACTGCCCCTCGACCCCACTAGGGCAATTTCCCTAATACTTGAGATTATGGCTACTACATCATCCAAGACCTATCTTAGACACATTCGTAGGAAGGATGCAGGCTCCTTTGAGCCATAGACTTCTAGTTATTGTTTTGAATCTTTTCATATGTCATATTTGTTTGGAACATTTGATGTCATAGATTTCATATTCCATGAGTTTTGTATACATTTGAGTCTTTGACTATATATCTAAGTGTGCTATTTCCTTGAGCAACTCAGCTACAATTTGTGTTTATACTTATATGATCGATGTATACTTGTGTTAGTGACGAGGACCTTGATTGGGTTGACCAGGCAGATAGAGAGGTGTATGTGATCAAATTTGCTTCTATTTAATGATGTTATTGTGTCTTCAAGGTTTATTCAATAAAGGGTGCTTGAAACAAGTTTTAAATCCTTAAAAATCTCTAAATTTCTAGGGTTTTTTCATTTTGCCGAGTCCAGGCACCGAGTCCCGAGTCGAGTCACCCTAGCTGAGTCTGAGTCCCATTACTATGTTTAGAATACATACATACATACATCATATATATATATATATATCAAATAGGTAGCTGAGACCAAATTTGCATCCAACACAATCGTCTTGAGATGACTTGTGAAGGTGCGAGAGGTGCTTTCTGCTATGGTCATTAGCCAATTATGGTCTATATGGAGGCAATCAAATAGTGAGAGGGCAGCAAATCTAAAACATAAGATTCTAGATGACATTTGGTGGGATTGGGTGGAATATCTTCTTGCTTTCACCGAGCCCATATTGAGAATGATAAGCTTTACTGACATGGATAAGCCATGCTTGGGGGAGGTTTATGATGGCATTGACTCAATGCTTGAGAAGATGAAAAGCATCATATGTGAAAAAGAGCAAGATCCTAAAGAAACCTTCTTCAAAGAGGTGCATACAATTTGTGTTGACAGGTGGAACAAAATGACCACCTCACTCCATCTTTTCCTTCACTTTGACTCCCAAATTTTATAGCCCCAAAGTTCTTGCTATACCAAACAGATTGCCACCATACCGTGATTCAAAAGTCAACGAAGGGTTTAGGAAAGCTCTTGTTAAACTCTTCCCTAATACTGAGATGTAAGATACAGTTTCAACTGAAATTGCTAGTTTTGTTGACTCTAATAATCAAAGTCCTTCTGCTATCCGTGACAAATACAAGAAGGATGCTCACTCTTGGTGGTACCTCAATGGCTACAAGATGCCACACCTCCAAGTTCTTGCAATAAAAGTCTTATCTCAAGTAAGTTTTAACCTTTTTAAGTTTTATCATTTAAAATTAAAAAGCATTATTTTCAAATTTGAAGTTTGATTTACAATTTTTTTTAATTTAACAACTCTAATGAGAGCTCTCTTTGCTTCAATAGGTTGCTAGTTCTTCTTCAGCTGAGCGGAATTGGAGTACACACTCCTTCATCCACTCAGCCAAGCACAATCAATTGTGTAATGTCCCCTTTTTGGCGGAAACTCATAAACCCGAATCTTGCATTCAAAGTGTTTCTCAAAGAGGCATTATAAACGTTAGAGATGAATAAATTTTAATAATAACTTCTAATAAGATTGAAGACGATATAAGTATTTCGTTCTTCTCAAAAGTTCATTCATTTTCTTTTTATTACTCGCTATGGAAGATCCTAAATCATATATTTCATAAATACAACAGAATCTATATTAATCATCTTTCAAGATCCCGTGGATGGAATTCTATTATACCTCTTACCATCATAGTGAACGTACATTGACATTATTACTTATAAATCTCAATAATTGCTGCAAGCATCATTATTGAATAATCGTAGATCATATATATAGTGCATATGTCCTTCACCTACGAGGTATTTATGAGACTCAATACACATATCAAAATAGATAATTATCAATTATTAATATGCCATATTTATTCATCATAATTCCTAAATAAGTAAGTGATCATCAATCTTTATCCAAACGTATGATGATACTTACCTTTGTTTGTTGCCCTGTGTTGATCAAGTCTCAGAGAATGTTCTCTCCCGACATAATATATATTCTTTGCTCTTATTCCTTCCCAACTGATTACTAATTCTTGCCAATCTGCAGAGTATTCGCTTATCTCCAGCCAGCGGCTATATACACTGGAGACTCCTCAGCCACGTAATGGGGAAGACCCTCCTCTTCCAGCCAGCAATCACATATGTACTCAATCTCTCTTTCCCTTTCTATCTCCTATAATCCGATTCCTTCTTCTGAATCAATCAGGGCTCTCTAATATTATTCTTACAATTGAGATCACCACCCGACTCTCTAATTGGTTGTGTTGGCTGTAGACTTATGATAGCCAAGGACGAATATATTAAAGCCTACCAACACAAGGAAATCCGACTTTGGTTATGCACCAAGGATGGAATATGCAGATATACATCTGTCAATGTGCACCCGAGAATGGAGTATGGCCCGTTAATAATCCTCCCTAAACACTTGTTGAATAACATTGGTCCCGACAACGTAGGGTTGAGACAAGAAAATCACGTACTCGATGTCTATCCCATCCTGCCACTATCGGCTACTATTTTCTCCACTAACTTATATGAACCGTCCCACAATATTCGTCCTATTTGCAACATATACACATATACTCCAAAGACATCTTCTTCTCTTGTCGTTTTATTCCTTAGAACTGTATTATTCGATATTGTCGGCTGCTCGATAATCCTTATATCTCAAACTAGCTTCTTCAATGAAATGGTTTTGTCTCTCCTAAAATTTGTCTTTATCCTAAACTTGTCAACATTGTCACCTTTTAGCTTTATCTGCAACTCCAAGTATCGCCACTCAAATATGTATTGTCCCTATCTCTCTGTGCTATACCTTTCCACAATGTTTGTAACATTGAATGTTTTTTGTTATTTCTTTCTACCTATTCTAATGCAGGTGTCCTCCTCCTCTTGTTCGGTAGACTCTTATTTCTTATATCTTTAATCTCCCAAGGGACATGCCCCTTTCAAGCATCGCACTTCTTGGGGTGTTATGTCTTAATTTTGGTATTATTTATATTTTATATTTTATTCAATATTTTAAATATTTATACTTATATTTATTTTGATATAGTTATATTCATATGTTATTCCATATTTATATATATTTGTATTTTATCTAATTAGTTGTCTTTTAGACATTTTATAGTTTTTAGCATTATCAAAACGGGGAACATGACAGATTGGCATCAAACAAAGCAGAGGAGCTAGTTTATGTTCATTCCAACTTGTGCCTTCTTACTCACAAAGAGAATGAGTACAAAGAAGGGGCAATAAAGATGTGGGATGTAGAACCGAGCAAGCTGACCTAGATCTTTCTTTGGCCGCAATTGCACAATCTTCTTCAATTTTTGAGGAGTCAAGTAGTCAACATACTTTTAGCGCAAGTGCTAATGTGGTTCCATCATCTAATGTTAAAGTTGATGATGATCTTAGTCTTGATGACGAGCCATTTGATGCAATTGCAGATTAGTGATTTGGTTACTATTTGTATGCTTTAAATGTTAAACAATGATTATCTATCATGACATTCAAGTTTGATCCTTTTGATATTGAAAACTGAATTTAAATTAGTATATTATATTTCAAAAATTGTAATTTGCCATGGTTTTGTTTATCATATGTATTGGTATATGACATTCTAAACTTAATTTTGTTTCTAGGTTACGGACGTACCCGATTCCGTACCCAACCCCCCCAAAAATTTTGCCATACCCACATGCCCGTACTGGATTCGGCAACCTAGGTTAAATCCAATATGAAGGTTTCTTTCCTAGCTGATTGGTAGCATCCAGATGCAGTTGTTTTGCTATGGAATGTGAGAATGACAAAGATAATATTGTTAACAGTTGTAAATTCTTCAAAGAAGCTTTATTTGCTAAGGAGAGGCCGTTTGTGGGAGTAGCAGAATTTATTTTCAAGATGGGGGCCCCGTCCAAACATAGAGCCAATATGCAAGCTTGCAAGTTAAGCATATGGTTGTTTGACCTTTAAGTATGAAATGGTTGGTGTTTTGGAGGAGGAAACTATGCTTAAATTTATGGGTATTTTTTTTGTATGGCTTACTCTTGATGCATTCTCTTCACAAAAGTTCTTTGATAATTGGTTGTCTTCAGTGTATAGCAAGAAGTTAGGGATTTATGTTACATTTTGTCATATGTTGCAAAAGGGGCTTTTTTAATTTGTCTTAAGAACAATGACATGCAAAAAAGAATCTTACCAAACAAATTTACAATGTTAGTAAATCTCTTTTTAGGACCTTTGCTTGGGATCCTATTGCTAATCCAAAAGATGTGGTTTTGAATTTGTAGAGTACCACCTTCCTTGTGGTTTTTGTAACCTCAAGTTCTCAAATCTCTAGGTGAAGTTATTAAAAGAGAATACACTAGGTTTTCTCTTCTTCATATGAATGAAAGAATTTTGATTTCTTTAAAACACAATATGACTCTTTTGGATTTTAGTTTTGTTCCTTTACATGATTTTGTGCAGACCTATAAGGTAGCTTGGAAAGTTTGATGCTTGTTTCTTTTGTTAGAAAGATGGTCACTTAATAATGGCTCGCCCTCATTTAAACAAAATTCTAATGGTAAACCTTTGTCAAGCCATATTGATCAATAACCGGATGCTAATAAGGGTTTTGATAATAAGGAATTAGTTAGTAATGATGAAGATGTAATATCACCTCAAATAATTAAAGAAAGTCAAGAGGATTGTATTGTGGTTCCTATTGTTTCCGATGTGCCTCCTTGTTCTAATAAGTCTCCTACTATTTCAAACTTGCCTTCCTAGATTTTTTAAGTGAATTGCTATAATAAATGGGCCTTGGGTGGTCAGGATGACCCAAGACATTTAGCTAATTCCTCTAAATCTAATCTTCCATTCAAATGAGTGGCAAAGGAGGTAATAGTAAACTTGGTGACTCTAGTTCTAGAAGCAATAAACAATCCTCAAAAAGGCAAAAGAACTTTTAATGTTGATGGAGGTTTTGACTTGTAAAATGTCGGTAATATTGGAGATGCTATGATAATTGATGAAAAATCGGTTCTTCTTCGATTGGATTGAAGAGAAATGCTCTCCCCTCGTACTTTGAATCCCCTCCTCACACATCCCACCCGATTTAATTTCCCTATTTTTCTCTTTATCCTAATGTGATGAAAAAATTTAGTTGGGATGTAAAAGGCCTTGAGGCCCATGACAAGAAATATTTGATTAAATCCCTATGCAGATCCAAGGCTCATTTGGATTGTCTTCTATTGCAAGAGGCCAAATCAGTTGGTTGTTGTTTTGAGGGTGGTTGCAAGATTATTTGGCCTAACTCAATTGTTTTTTCTTCAAATCCTGCTAGGGGAGACAAAGGTTCCACATACTTCATAACCCTTTGTTGGGCCAGAATATTGTTGGCCTTGGCCCCTCCCTGTACACCCTATTGCAAGGTGATGAGGGTTGAGCTTAGCTTAGATAATCAATTGTTTGGTATTTGCTCTATTTATGCCCCTAATGGCTATAAAGAAAGATTTCAATTGTAGAATCGGTTAACTAGAAATTTAAATTACATTCCTTGGGTTTGTGGGGGTGACTTTAACATGATTGAGAGTAGTATCAATAAAATTGATGGTTGTCAATATGTATGTATGTAGTAATGTTGGCAATGGGCATGCACTAAGTCCTTCCAGTTAATAGGGTCTTGAAAGATGTGCTAATATATGTCAGTAGTTATAAAATGATATAATGGCTTCTTTTTTGTTGTTTTTAGTCCTTTTCAGTTTTAGAAACAAATCTTCATTGTGGGGGCAATCTCACTTAGCAACAACAAACAACTGCTGGAATCCTCTTTCTCAGCTGCATGGCTCTAGTATTCATTCGAGCACCATTGCCCTTCATGGTTTTGTTCTCAACTTTTGCAACAGGCTCAGGAATCATCAATCTGGCTAAATAACTCAAGTTTCCTCTGAAACCTCAACCAAGTATGCCTTGCAAATGAATATTTGGTTCAGATTGTGGTGAACACACATCTACAATGACATCCATGGTAAATTTTTTGGATGCAAATTGTACCTCAGGTGGTCTGTTGACATCGATAAGTTATACTGATACAAGAATCATGAGCTATAATGTCTAGGTGACATCATATCCCCCCCTCGGGTGGCATGTCTGGATAGTGGATACACCAACTGTTTTGAGGGTAGATAGTGTGAAAAAGGATCTCATACAGATGAATGATGCGAAAAGCAGTTTCATTCACCCAGTTGGTTTGCTTAGAATGCTGGCAGGACAGAATTTGAAAGGTTTGAAAGTAAACACATAACTCACCTCAGATTAGCTGATTTGTTTCTCAAAGACCAGGTATGACCCTCACATGTGTTAGTTTTATGATCAGATTTAATGCACAGAAATTTAATTACAAATCAGACACAATAACAAAGCAGATACCCTGGGAAAACCCTCCTCTTGAGGGAGAAAAACCCAGCAACAAAGATCTCTCTATTATATAAAATAATGGCAACAAGTCTCTTTACAATGAGGCCAATCTCAAGGCCAATAATCAGCACCTTCACAAGATGCAAAGATAGATAAATAATCTGCACTTCCTTGCAACTCAAATCTGCTCTTGAAGAGTTCGCAATCTGCTCTTGATGACTTCGCAATCTGCTCTTGGTAATTCGCACTTGAGAGAAGAGAAGAGAAGAGAACTTGCTTTATCATAGAATGAATGGAGTGAACTTGTATTTATACAATTTGGAAGAGAGAGGTCGCACCTCTTCATGCAAGGTCGGCCATCATGAAATATAATTAATAAAAATGCAAGTTACAAGGAAGGTTGGCCAAGATAACAATTACAAAGTTGCCATGTGAAACGCCTCTTAAGGAAATCGTGCCAATTATTAAATAAATATTAATCATCAAATGACATGGCCATTCATGAAGATCGAACTCAACAATTAAATAGCCAATAGGCTACATTTAATTATACACCTTATTCGATCTGGCTGGAAGGATACAACCGACGCTGCAAACATTAACAACATGATCATCATTCTCCTCAGAAAGCCCTCTGGGAGATGAACAGTTGCCCAACTCCATACACTCAAGCACTCTAAATTTTAAAAAAAATCTGCTTTTGCTCCAAAATTTTCCAGGTTTTAACCCCGCATTACTGAATGTCTGATCTCAAACCTGGTGATTTTTGCTTCTAATTTGACAATTGAAGAGTTTGTGAAGCCATCTCAGTCTTCTCTGTACATAGGATTTCTTCATCAATAGCAACCGAACAGCAAATTGTTAAGGAAATGAATGTGATTCGAAAGAGCAACTGCATGCCAACTTGCAAGTTGTATACCACTAGGTGTACCAATGAACACTTAATTATTTTTTCAATAGAACCATATTCTATTTCTTATCTTGCTCAACAATAGGTATTTCTTGGTATTTGATTTTCAGAGAATATGGACAATTCAAAATGTGCATTATCATGTCCACAGGGCAGAAAAGGCTATAAATATTGTCAACAGAATTTCCCAAAAAGCTATCCGTTTGAGCATGTTCTTCCAATATATGTAAAACTGGTCATGTAACAAGATATCCTCTTCAAACTCTATAAGTTTTGCAAATAAATATACAATTTTTACATAGAAAAAAAAAACCATTGACTAATCAGAATATAAAATATATGATCTTACTTCTTCCTTTATCTGTAAGAACATATCATGCCCAGCATCAATCATGTACACTACGTACTCTTTTGTTGCCTCTTTATCCTGTAGTTGAATTCAAGATAGTGACAGTGAGTTGAGCAAAATCAATGAGAAAACATTTTCAAAAGGATGACTTATTAAAAAGCTATTAGTTTTGAAACAAAATTTATAACCCCAAAACATATCCAATGCAACCTATACTAATAGAGATCACAAAACATTTTATTATATGATATTTTTATTTATAAACCAAATTCAACAAAAAATAAAAACTGATACATGATTTGAAAACAATATGACAAACATCTAACATCCCACCTCACAAAAACATAAAATCTAGGTATGTTAGCATTACACCCAAGGAAAAATTTCCTAAAAATAGTTACAAAGGGATGCCTTATTGAAAGTTTTTAGTTTTGAATCAAAAATTCAAGACCACAACATGTCTTGTGTAACCTATACATTAATAGAGATCGTGAGACATTTCAATATACAGCATAATCATTTACAAACCAATTCCCAAAAAAACATTAAGTAGATAAATGATTTGAAAGAAATGCAACTAACATCTAACATTGTTAAGTGTAATATTTATACTTCACCTAGGATACTGTTCATCCCAAATTTGAACCTAATTAATAAGTTTACTTAGGATATTAAGAATATTAAATTATTCTCATTTATGTAGCTAATAATGGCATGTGTACACCATGACTTGAGATACACAAGTGCCTCCAATGCCTCATCATTTCTTGATTGGTGGTAATTAGTTGCCACCTATGTTTAGTCAAGGTTGTCTTTGTCTTAGATTGAATTAACTGATCCACTGATTGGCAGTTCAAGTCTTGACCTCTTAGACCGATTTAATTGATCAACTTCTTGGCAGTTAAACTCATGACCTCTAGATGTCATCTCCTTGAGTCATGCATTTAAGAGGCCTATTTACATGTATTTCATCCATTCATTTTATAAGTTGATTTAGTTGATTTTGATTACCGATTTCTTCTATTTTGGAATAGTTTATGTTATTGCATATTGCATCATTTCCCTTTATGCTTGCATTTCATTCACCTAGATCTAGGCTTGTTTGATTGGATTCCCCCCAAATCTTAAAACCGTTCTCAATTCCAAAATCATCAAGTCAGATATTTAGTTATATTCTAAGTCATGTTATCATTAATCCCTCGAGTGGAATTTCCTAAATACATAAGAATGATTTACCAACTTTTAGCAGATGCTAACATTTTTCGACATACTATTACCTTTCTCATATAATTCATTTTAACTGAAAGTATAAATTTTACAAATTTTCATGCTTTCATCTTTCATATATACAAGAAATAGCAGCCTTTTTTGTGACAAGAAGTTTTTGAAAATTTGAACCAAATGCCCATAACCTTAAATTCAAGATTCCCAAATTCTTTATGAAAATTTTCAGTATATGGTATTTTCATTTATAAACTAATTCCCCAAAAAGCATTAGGTAGATAAACGATTTCAAAGAAATGCAGCAAACATCTAACAGCCCCAATTCCAAAAGCATCAAGTTAAATATTTATTTATATTGTCGGTCATGTTAGCATTATACCCTAAGTGGAATTTCCTAAATACATAGCCATGTATTAACATTTTTTGGCAGTTACTAACACTTCTATAAGTACTATTACCTTTCTAATACAATCCATTTTAATTTAAATGGATAAATCTTACAAATTTTCATGCTTTCATCTTTCATTAATACAGCAAATTGATATTTTTTTGTGACAAATTTTTTGAAACTTTGAACCAATCTCCCATAACCCTAAATTTGTAATTCCCAAATTATTCTCATGCATATAATATGCACAACACAGTTCTATGTAGAATCACAACACCCTAATGACTGACCAGTATACAACCCTTATATTTTTCTCAAATCTATGCTATGATTAAAAACTCTGTTATGGAATAAGCACCCTGCCAACAAACTCTGTTAAAGATACTAATAAAGAATACATAGTAATAGATAATTGTTTAGAAACTTTCCTACAGGTAAATATATCTAAATGTATGCAACATGAAATAAAACAAGCTCAACTGCATCATATTAATCCTTGAACAACATAAAAAACTAATAAGGAAATTGAAGCTCAAGTCATCATTAGTACCCTACATCAATTCTACTTCTGAGCTTTTGTGTACTGTTTATTGGACCCTACTCTAGAGGGCAAATAGATTCTTAGTTTATTACTATCTGAAAGAGGAAGAAATTAGGAACAAATAAGAAAGGCCCAAAGATCGGCTACATTGTCAAGGAGAAACATCCACGACATATTGAAATAAGTCATATCCACTTATCCAAAGTTGGCATTAAGACAGTCTCGACACAATTAAGACAACTTAACATAACAAAGGAGCTTATGTTATTAGTTTATGAGACAAGTCCATCTGGCAGGCAGGATCCAAAGTTGAATCAGAATGTCTACACTCAAGGAAGGAAACACTGACCATAAACTTACTATAGAAGAGAAGTACTCTTCAAATTAAAGAATGCTAAAAAGACAAAAGATAAAACCAAATCAAATCATTGCATTTATATTCTCATATACATTAATCTGTCTATGTTTTCCATGGCTATTTGGAATGTTTAAGAGAAATCTTAAATTCTGTTTTCTATTCTCTTAGCTATTTCAACACCGACCTTCATTTGGAGGACATAGGAAAACTTGATTGGGTGAGACGGATTGTAAATGATGCAAGAAGCATAATAAAATTTATTTATAATCACCCTTGGGTTCTTAGTTTGATGAGAGATCATGCCTAAGGGAAAAAGTTGGTGCAATCGGGTGTCACAAGGTTTGCAACAATTTTCCTAACGTTGCAAAGCATTATTGGTTTGTTGACTTCCTTGAAACAAATCTTTGTGAGTCAAGCATGGCTAGACTCATCATATTCAAAGAAGCTACAGAGATAATGAAAGTAACCTCAAAACTTTGATTTTAAATTCAAATTGAATATTTTATTTTTTAATTTTAGTCTTTCATTATAAGTTTGTAACTTTAATTTTCTTGTATTTGTAAATTGTTGGTGTTGAAGCCCTTGGTTAGAGTTCACCATTTAGTAGATGGGGATCAAAACTATTACAAAGGGGACAACCTTGAATTTCAACTCCACCAACCCATCCATGCAACAGGGTACTTCCTCAACCCCAATTTTTTATTTTTTTGAATAGCTTTTCCAATTCTAAAGGAGATGTTATAAAGGGCCTCACGACATGCATTCAAAGGATGACACCTCAGGTTGAGGTGAGAAACCTCATTATTCAAGAATTGCAAGGTTACAAAATTGGTAGGGGTAAGTTATTTTCTTTGGAACTAGTATCCAAGGAAGAACCACTCAATCACCCAGTAAAAACAATTGGAGCCTTTACATCACATGCATCTTACAAGTTACAAATTTCAAATTTACAACTATTAATAATTTGATAAAATATGGTTTGCTTATTAACTCTATAATATTTTATTTTGAAAATTCTTGGTGGATAGATTGGGGTGTAAATACCCCAAATCTTCAAAGATTATCCCTATACATTTTGTGCCAACCTTGTAGTGCATCTAGTTGCGAGTGCAATTGGAGTTTGTTTAAGGTCATCCACACGAAGAAGAGAAACAAATTAACTCAAAAACACCTCAATGACCTTGTCTTTGTGCAATAGAACCTTCGGCTTCACACAAGAAGGGTAGAGGACAAATCAAAAGAGCTTGTTAATTTGGATAACATTGATCCTTATAATGATTGGACAAGGCAGGATGAGCAACCCCCACTATTTACTAAAGATGAGATTCTTGATTTTGAGAGACAGGCAATGGAGGATGTGGCTGCAGCAAAAGGAGCTAGAGGAATGGATTACATTGATGAGTCAAAGGAGTCATTGCCATCTACTAGCAAGATGGAGGTCAACCTAGAGCCACAAGCACAATCGTCTATGTTGAGCAAAGAGCCATAGCAAATTACAAGGATTAGAACCTCAACCTCTTCCCAAGTTTTCACTAGACTAAGGAAGAGGAAGATGTAAAATGTTGTATTTTGTAATATGTAATTTATGAATCATGATTGTGATTTTTGAAGGCAGACATCATAAATTCATAATATTTGTCAATTGTCTATTGTATCAAGATCCCACATGATTAAGCATTTTTTAACTCAATTTGTATTCAAATTAATCAAATTTAATAGAAAACACTTTTGTACTCATTTATGGACTCACTAAACATTTTATCATTGAATTTTGCAAAGAAAATGTGTTTCCAAAGAAATTTAAGCAATTTTTTAAATTGTTGAGTTTTTTATTCTGGGTTTGTTGAGTTTTTGCAAAGTCAAAGCCTACCAACCACAATCTCACTTGTTTTACACCAGCATATTATTTTTGCTCATCTATCTTGTGTAAAAAGATAGTTGGATTTGTTGGCTCTTTTTCTTGCAACCACCTCAATCCTAAGGCAATTCACCACAATGTCAAGATCCAAGGCTAACACAAGCAATGGGGAAGCAACCCATACTCAAACTGAGGGAGAGGAAAAGGCAACCGGATAGGATGGTGGATAGAACCTCCTCTTCTCCTCTAAGCCCTACCAAGCTTGGGAGGGTATTTCCCAAAGATCTTAAAGATAGAAACACAATTGATATGACAAGGTATCTAATTAAGAAATTAGGCCAAATGAGGTGACTCTAGATATAAACTAGTTTCTCATCCCTGTTATGCATGCATTGAATTTCTCACAATAATCATTTGCCTAATAAATAGCATCATACACAAATCCTCTATAGATACAACATCAATAACTTTTCTCAAGATTTGACTGATTAGTGATTTATAACATTGAATTTGTGAATGATGGAAGAACACCCAATCTACTATAATACAACACCAGAATGTAGATTTTCAATTTCTTTTAAAATGAATAAGATGGCTTGCCTCCAACTATCAAGTCGGTGCCTAAACCTCCAACTCAAAGTCAAATATGAATAAAATCCTAATGATAGAGCAAACACTCACATTCAGATGAGTCTAATGTACTTAGCTCTATCTTGCAAAACTTAGACTTGCAAATCCCCTTTCACCCCATGTAATGTCCCTTCTACTAGCCAGTTAGAGAAAATCAAATAATGGATGGAAAAATAATATTTAATCTTTGAATATTTGTGCCAAAATATTTAAATGGGGCTTGGGAGGCCTTTTGGAGAAATAAGGAGAAAAAATAAAAAAAATATTAAAAAAATATATTAAATTCAAATTTTGGGGCCCAAATTAGGTCGGCCAGATTGGGAGGCATAAGGGAGGTTGGATATAAATATAAGGTCATTTGAAGGCATTTGAATCATGAACGAATTTATCTCTGCTTTTATGATCTGCACTTTGGTGAATATTGTAAGGACAAAAACCCTTATGAATATAGGAGAAGTTGGACGAAACCCTAGCTTCTTCAATGGAGGACTTCATGACGGAGGTTCTCTTGGGCTTCAATGGTGATTCTTGCTAGGATCACATTCAGTTTTCTGCATTAGCATTTGCCATTTAGGCATCTAGTTGAAGGGGCGAATTGTGCAAGTTGGAGGTTATTCTTCAAATTTCTAGGGTTGCAAACCCTATCAGCAGACCAGCAGGCTAGCGCACCCCTTTGGTAGGGTTTCAGAGTTGTTTCTTCATCAAATAGTTGCATTTTATGGCTGGAGCAATTTCACCTAGCTAGGGTTAGAGTAGGAGGGTATTTCATTGCATGAATTTGGATTACTTCATGACAGCAGACTTCCATATGTTGCTGGGCATGTTTGGAGCCCATTGCATTTGTATTTGCATTATTAGTTAGTTCTGATTTGCAGCAGCAGACTAGACATTTGAATATCAGAAATTTGGCTTATATTGGTGGATGTTTGGGTACTTTATTGTGTTGTTTCCATGCTTATTCATGGTCAAACAAATCTGTTATAAATCTGGGGTTGTTGAGATGAATATATGTTGTTGCTAATGCATAGATGAACTCAGAAATTTGCATCAGCAGACTAGGGTTTAAGCAGAAATATTAAATCAGAAAATTAGGGCATCATTTTATGTTACAAAAATCAAAAAAATTGCATATATACTGTTTGGGATATTTCACCCCAATGATGCATCTCTACTTAATAATCCAAAACTAGTTCAAAAGCGCCACATAGCAGTCTAGAAAGGTTTCCTGCCCTCGCATAAATTGCAGTGTAAGACAGTTTACAACACCCCTTAAATGGAAACTAATAAGAAACTGATATAAAGAACAGAAAATTTGAACTCAAAGATTCCTTGAATCCCCTAAGACTCCTAAACAACAATGGAGACAAAATACAAAATTGGCATACAAGATGTCTTACATTGATTTATTGAATGCAATTTCCAAAGCCAATCAAAGATCTCATACAAATTCACAATTGTATTACAATTGCATACACTAGGATTACACATGAAAAACAACATAGCCTAGATGAGTCTCCATGGCTCAAACAATGCCTAAAACTAAGAGTAACCCCTTTCAATGAAAAAACAAAGCCCAAATATAGATCTACAACAAGGGAACAAAACAAACAACCATCAAAACAACAGGAGAGAACTATACCACTAACGGCTTGGAAATGTATTTTCCCCATCAAAGAACATGTTATCAGTCACCAAAATCTTGCCATGAGGTTCTATCAAGATACCCAATAATCATGCCCAGATATGTGTGAAGAATGATGCTAAACTTGCGAAATCAACCAAAAATTACTTTAGACAGTGAAAATCAATTTCTTTCAAGATT